>JAUMHP010000067.1:2079061-2090167 GCA_032361065.1 Enteromius trimaculatus
AATTAATATAAATTTAATAAAATATATACATGTAATATTTTCAAAAATGTATACTGTGTATTTATTTACGTAATAAATATACACAGCATTATGTAAACAAATGTGATTTATGTAATTTTGTTATTTTCACATTTACATTCAAAAAAGAGCATTGTGGTTTCCACAAAAATCAAATTTGACTATTTTAGACTGCATAAACTATTTTTCATACTTCTAAAAAGAAATGTTTCAAATCAGGACATATATATATGTATATAGATATGTATATATGTATATATGTATAAGAATCATGTGACACTGAAGACTGGAGTAATGATGCTGAAGTGCATTTTAAAATATATTACAATAGAAACGAGTTATTTGAAATGATAGCTATATTTCAGAAAGGACTATATTTTTGATTAGATAAACACACTCTTGATGAACAGGTTATTGCAAAGTGGATGAGACACCGAAAGGCTGGTACATCCAGTACATTGATCGTGATCCGGAGACGATCCGCAGACAGGAAGAGCTAGAGAGGAAGAAGAAACAGGATATGGATGATGAAGAGCGCAGCGCGAAATTCATCGAAGATCAAGTTCGACGCGGCCGAGAGGGCAAGGAGCCAGAGGTGTGTTTGTGTCCTGAATTTTGTATTTTTTTTAATTTTCTCTTGTTCAAAACATAATTGTCCATGTATTTACAGGAAGAGCCAGTTTTCACAGAACTGAAGCGAATGAGTGAAGATGAGAAAGTAGCTTTCAATTTAGACATTGCTTCAGCGGGGCCTTCTAAAACAAGGTATAACCAGTCTCAAAAAGCGATATGGCTATAATAGTTGGGTTGACGATAACTGTGTGCTTTATTTCTATAGCACTACTTTGGGTCCTAGTGCCCTCAAAGCTGCAGCCTCTGGGAAAAGAAAAGAGTCTTCCCACAACGGAGACTCTAAGGACAAGAAAAAGAAATCGGCTCTGGATGAGATAATTGAGGCACGTTCTTTATTAGTGTTTTTCCTTTTTAGCTACTTTTTGCTGTCGTCGTAGATTTATAAAGCACTTTTGTCAGCTGTGATATCTTATTTTGCAGATGGAGGAACAGAAGAAGAAATCTGTGAGATCAGATAACTGGATACAAGCAAACATCGTAGTGAAAGTGATAACGAAGAAACTGGGAGAGAAGTACTACAAGAAGAAAGCAGTCATTCGGGTAACCGAAGACTCTTGTCATTCACGCTGAGTGATTAGAAGTTTCCTACGCTGATATTGTGTGCATGTGTGTGATTTTCACAGGAAGTGCAGAACAAATACACCGCTGTGGTGAAGATGATCGACTCTGGAGACAAACTCAAACTGGACCAGAGTCATTTGGAGACAGTCATTCCAGCTCCTGGTATTAGCTGTGTTTTTGTTTTCGGTTACACAAAAAGAGGATTTTTGAAGAAATTCTAATATAATTTCTCGTTGTTTCAGGCAAGCGGGTTTTGATTGTGAACGGTCAATATAAAGACACAGAGGCCATCTTGGAAGGCATAAATGAGCATAAATTCTCTGCTAAAGTCACGTTAGACTCTGTAAGTTCACTCGAACACTATTAAAATGATTGCTCCATTTCATCGCACGGTGAAATCACAATATGATTTTGTAGCTTGTAGTGAATCTTTATTAGCTTTCAAGTCATCTATATGCTTGTTTAGTCTTTAATTAAAGACTAATTTTAATTAATTAAATTAAAGGGGTAGTACACACAAAATTACAATTCTGTCATGAATTACTTGTTTTAAACCCGTGAGACATTCATAACACAAATTAAGATATTTCTGAGAGCTTTCTGACCCTGCATAGACAGCAAGAGTCCTACCACAATTAAGGCACAGGAAGGTAATAAGGTTATCGATAAAACAGTCATATGTCATTTTCCTTTTCGGGTGAACTATCCCTTTAATACCTGCAGTAAGGATGCCACAATTGATCAGAAGTGAGTTATTACATTAATAAACTAAAAAGAACTGCATTTTTTTAAATACAATTTTGAAGTTTCTATTTGAAGAATCCTGAATAAAATGTTTTGTTTTCTCCTGAACTTTTTTTTTTTTTGTCTTGGTTTAGGGGCGGATGAAAGGAAAGACAGTGGAGGGGATTGCATATGAGGACTTCTCGAAATTGGCTTGATGTTCTTTCCTCTTCTCCACCTCGCCTCTACTGTGTCAGAGTGCATAATAAAGACTCTTAAATGACCCGATTTACATATTGGAACAAAAAGACCAATGCTCTTTATTGTTTTAGCGTTTTTGTCCATTGTTTATCTCTGTCATTGAAAATGGTTGTATATGAAAATATTTAAATCAATTAAATGTTTCACTGCAAACGCTCAGATCCACAAATTAGTTTTCGATTGGCTTTAAGTAATTTCAGTTTGGCTGCTTGACGTACAGCTCTGTTTTCCTATGTTTTCTAGTAGTATTAAAAACCTTTTTTTAACTGTCAAAATGGCATGTTTCAGTTTTCTTTGGTGCTAATTGCTCATATAAAATAACAGATTTCTACCAATCTCTCGGCAAGTATCCTAAACTAGCTGCCAGACACTCATGCTCTCAGATAGCGGTCAGGAAGCTGTCCAGCTGAGGCAGGATATAGCTGGTGTAACTGCCATCAATGAAGCCTTTCCCACTGTTGTGGATAAACCAGCAGTAGACATCTGAACCTCGTTTCTTGTCACGTCTGTAGTCCTTCTGCCAGCCCCTGAGCGAAATACAAATATCGCAAAATGTTGATTACGCATAAGTTGAATTGTTTCGAAGTAGTATTTAGTGCATTAATTTCATGAGAAGGGTTTCTAAAGCATATTTCTTTTGTCTTTCAGTCATGCAGATTTTAATATATGTCTGAAAAGAACGATATTTATAGAAATTAATACTGCAGTGCATAAAGCAGATAACAGTAAGGATATTTAATAGTTAAACAAGTCTTTTAAATCACGTTTCTATTTAAATCTTAAGGTTTTGTACAGTTTCTCTCATTGTTATATTTAGGGACAGGCCATATAAACTAGACTTCCACTGTTTTTATATCAGGACAATTCTATAATTTGTGTATGTGAGAGTACCTGGTTACAGCTAATTTGTTGCCTTTCACCTCCATTGTGGCCTGTTTCTTCTTTGGATCTGCTCCCTCATGCACGTTGTACACCTTTACACTTGGTTCTTGTGTAAACTGACCTGTTACGAGATGCAAAAACGGTTTTAAGAACGAGACCCACACATTTATTGGTGTGTTGTTGAATAACATGTTCAAGCTGTATTCTAAATATTAAAAGTGGCTTACCAATGAGACCGTGAACCTGTGTGGAGTATTTGTTGTCGTTAGACATGTAAATGCCCAGAAAGTCCACCTGCACAGGATGCTTCTTCCACACCCGATGCAAAAGCACCATCACTGAAATCTTTCCATTAATTAACACGGTAACATGTTGCTCTTTCACTATAGTGACCTTCATCCTGAAAAGCATATTTAAACAACATCATCCTATTTCTAGAGAGTTAAAGCATGCATTTTAACCTGATAAATTTATCCTGGTCTTAAAAAATCAATGAGCATGATTTTTACGGTAAAACATTTAGAAAAACTGTAAAAAAAAAAAAAAACTACTGCTCCGGGTGTGTGTTCACGGTGTGTGTGTGTGTGCGTGGTTGATTACTTCTCTGCTGTGTGTGTGCACTTGGATGGGTTAAATGCAGTCACATACCATACCTGGCCACTTGTCACATCCTTTCCTTTCCTTTCCTTTCCTAAAATGACATTCCTGGAATTCACTCGTTGCATTTTAAATTGTGTTTGAATTTGAATGTTTTTTCTTTGAAATAACGTTGTTCCTTAGTTTCCTTCTTATCAGTTATGTTTATTAGGTTTTTATCTTACATGTATCTTACAAATTAATGTTTACTGCATATTTCAGTTTAATGAGTCACCATGACGGTGGTTAGTGTGAATGACACTGAGCACCTTCTATGTTTCTTCATAAATTTTGTTTAAATTCATATTTATTTGCTTGTTCACCACCAGCTTTAGGTGCTTATCAGTGTATTTCAAAGATCAAAACAGATTTCAGTTCTTTAATAGGTTTGTTATATTAACATTATATCAGTTTATAAATTTACGGTATTTAACTGTAAATTTAACTTAAAACCATAAAACCTTAAACATTTTTACCATATTTTTTTTTACCACAGCTGCAGATTTTTCACCATAAAGTACAGAATTTTTTACAGTGCACCCCCAAAATTCTAATTTTGCCACTTACCCCCACATCATTCCAAACCTGTAAGAGCTTGCATGTAACTAACGTGATCAACAACCAGAAACGTAGCAAGGAGATCAATAAAACAGTCATTGTGACATCAGGGGGTTAACTGTAATCTCACAAAGCTACGGGATTGCCTACTGTCTGCAAAGAAAACAAAAATGATGACTTTATTTAACTATTCGTCTCATCTCTGTGACCCCCTAGTACCATTTTGGAGAATATCAGCTGTGTCAGCCGTGTCACACGGATATACTGTTTTAGTTCAAATCAAAACACAAATAAATAAGCATACATGCGACACAGCTTACACAAAACAACATATACTGTTTGCGTTCAGCGGATGCCCTCCAAAATGGCGCTAAAGTGACACGGAGGAGACAGATTGTTGAATGAAGTCGTTATTTATGTTTTCTTAGTATATAAAACGTATTCTTATAGCTTCATAAAATGATCTTAATTTGTGCTATGAAGATGAACAAAGTTTTTTACGGGTTACGACATTCCGTTCCTAACGTCTGCAGTTCAAGTATATTGTACAGCAGTAAATCTGACTAACTTAACTGTTTCCCATATTTTGTGGTATTTATTTTTGATGATACCTGTTAAGTGCCAGCTCAGCCGTGACTCCCCAAGAGAAGGAGTGATTGTTCCTTCCTTCCATCAGGTCTATTCTGTTGGTTCCTACTATAACCTGCACACCGTCTGTTTTAGAGTATATGGAGATGGTGCCGAAATATGTGTTTATTTTGTTGTTCTTCATCTTCTTAGCCCTAACCAACTGACCATTGATTGTGACTCCTGCACAGGGGAAAACAACAAATTTATGGACCAGATAGAAATGTAAATTAAATAAATAAAGGTGATCAATCAAGTGATAGAAGATGTCAAGTTACCTGTTCCAGGATCTGAAATCAGGTTGAGGATGTGTCCAGGTTTGGAGTCAATGTTGAAGCAGATGTCCATGTTGCTTTTGGGTAAGTGAATGATGAAGTGGGGATCACTGTCCACTGCAATGAAAACAAAAGCATGAAGGACATTCATAATAGAATATGTAGCAGCAGTAGAGCAGTATTTCTTAAGCTTTTAAGTGAAGCAGAAATGCACTAGGTCAATCGGGTAAAAAAAACAACCGAATACTGTAGTGGATATTTCCGGGTTAGTGCGTGAGGAAAAAAATAAACACACAGTATTCTGGATGTTTTCTTTCTAGTCTGAACCAAATGGCCTAACGTCTAAAAACCAAGTGCCAACACAGTCTCGCGACTAATTTGTACGTCGTCCTCAGTGTGCACTGTCTAATTATTATTTGACTGTGCTGCATTACCAACACTGATGTGGTCAGGAATGCGAGCTTCACTCATTCCGACTGCTTGTCCGGGAGTTGGAGCAATTGTAGGCAGAACCCACTGAGGATTTGCATAGACCATCTGTTGTACCGGTGGTCGTCCACTTAAGGGAGCAGTGGCTGAGAAAGAAATATAAAAAATAAATTATAACCCCTATATAGATAACAACAAATCATTTTCCAGCGTTTGTTTTAACCAAACATGCAAATTCTGTAATCATTTATGGACCCAAACAGCTAGTAGTCTCAGCTTCAGACGTCATGCCCACAGAACCCTGGCTAAACCTCTTATGCGTATGGCACACAAAAGTGGAAACACTTCAGGAGTCTTAATCGGATTGGTTAATTCATACAGGATTTCCAGGAGATGCGTGTGTTGCATACTTTAACGTTCCACCTGGAAACAAAGACGCTAAGGAAAGCCACCGTGACGACGAGCGCTTATCAGGATCAACTAACTGTGGAATTTCAAAAGTATGTGAAATATTACGTTTGCAGCGTAGAATCTTTAAAATATTGTCGGAGAGTCTGTTATTGTGGTGACATTTTCATGCCCCGAAATGTGACACTGAACACTGAACTGAAGATCTGACTCCACGAGACTAGGTAGCTATTTACATCCATATCATGGAAAAAAAATACTCCTACATTGTTGAAAACTTAGGTTAGGAGGGTGAATAATTCCGTTTGGAGTTGGTACCTGAGCAGCAGCCATGTTTAGAGTCTTTGGGCGAGTCTGCGATCAGTCGTTCTGGCTTGCCCTGGTCCTCACCCTCCACCAGCATGGCGGTGAGAGGGGTCACAAACTGATGCTCCACGGCCAGGGCCACGATCCTCTGCGTGATCCTACGCTTCTTACTCGCTGTAGGAGCTAGAGAGCTACGTGAGAGGAAATCCACAGAGGTGCGATTAACGAACAAGACATGTTCACTTAGCCTCATTATGTATGCTGTGTTTTAGACAAGGTTTTATCTACTTTGTGTAGAATTGTATAATTCAAAGGGAGACTACCAGAAAAACGAATACTAAATTTACAGAGACTGAAAAATTAGAATTGAATCACGGCAGACGAACAACCCCATAAATTGATTCTTTAGAAAATGATCAATTTTGCATTTACCACTGACACCAAAAGTTGGGTAGCGCAAACTTATTTTTATTTCTTTTCTTTTTTTTTATATTTTGGAAAACTTTTGATTGTCCTTCTCAATGTTGCTACAGTAGACTACATTTCATAAAATCATATTGTTCATATTTTGGAGTGAAGAAAACAACCATCTGAAACCTGATTCATGAACAAGCTGATTCTTTTCCACGAACATCATGAGGTGATTCACAAATTGGACTAAATGATTCACTTCCAAATTAAACCGATCCATTCACATCTGTTCATGAGTCAATAAATCTCTGATTCAGGGTCCAGTTTCCTTTTACGATATTTTAAAATGCATCTCCATCTAAAATTAATCTTCTGAAAGTTGATTTGAGCAGTTATTAACCTTAAATCTAGTAAAGCTGTTCCTGAAGTGAACACAGGGTTGTTTTTTCTCTCACCGTTCGGCCAGTAGCTGATTGACAGTCATGTAGGCCCACATCTGCCGAGCAAAGCCGCTGAAAGAATGCTGATGTGTGCCGAGAACAGAGTCCAACTCCCCGATACCAGCCTCCGTCTCAATGTTCAGGTCCATGTTGGCCTAGAGAAACAAAACAAATATTCTTAAACAAGGCATGCATACTGAATTTTTAAATCTGAACAGAGACAAAGGTGACATGGGGCTCACAGCAGAAGCTGTGGTGAAGCTTTGCAGCATTGTGAGGTCTGACTGCTGCAGTTTTCCAGCCACTATCAGCTCAGAACCACTGAAGAACTTGTCGAAACGATTCTGAGTCACGTTATTCACAGCGGTCTCAGGAAAATGAATGGTGATGGACCTCAAGAGAGGAGAGGAGACTTGACTGTAGAACGCCTGGAGAGAGAAGAAATTGAGATTTTAAGTAAATACATGTCAATGTTAAGCTAAAATGTCAATTGCAACAGTAATTCGAAACAGTAAAATATATTCACTAGGTTTCCTTTTTCTATATCTGCTAAATGTATCATCTAAAAGGTCCTGTCGCTTGTCACGGTTTAAAAAAAAAAAAAAAAACATAGAAGAGATATGATTTATTAAGACAATGCATGAACCTTCAGCTGTTCTGCGGCATCATGATTGGCATAAATCCTCTGGGCGATGCCTCTGTTGTCCATGGCGATTCGCTCCAGGAAGTCGAAGTCTACGTCAAAGCCAATACCGAGAGAGAATAGAGAAAACTCCTCCCTCATCACACGCTTCACGTTCTTCTGAATGGTGCTCAGCTTTATTTCTCCTAAACAAGGCATGGAAGAGAAACAGCAGATCATTGAGGACTAGAGGGCTTTAGGAAATGAGGGTGGGATGCATAGTGTACACTTTAATAAATCTTACCCACTGTTGGATCTCCATCAGACACCAGAATGATCATAGACACAGAACGAGGGTCGATCAGTCCCTGATTGGACGCTCTCACCAGCATCTGTACAGCTCTCAGTAAAGCCTCATTGATGTTGGTGCCTGGGGTTAAATATAGGGTCAACAATGGCTTCATTGTGCATAAGAAACATCTTATATATATATATGTGATAGCTTTACATCACACCCTTATAGGAACACTCACCTGGCAGGCAAAACTAAGCGTGTGAGTGTGTGATATATATGTATATGTATATTTAATTTGACTTTTTTAACAGAAAGACTCTCCTCACCTCCATTGGGCTTGATACTTTGGACATACTTTTTAGCTTCGTCCACCTGGATGGAGGAAGCTTGGACCAGATCGTCACTCCAGCAACGAACATTGTGATTGAAATCTATGATGCTGAAATAGTCATCCATCGACAGATCGTCCAGAATAGCCTTCATCGCCTCCACTGTCTACAGCCCAAAAAAGTCTGTTAGCTAGCTTGTTTGTTTTTTAAGGTTTAAAAGGGACATTAATAAACTGGTAAGAGCATTTGCTGGTCAAAATATCGTGTCCGCAGCTTATTGTCATGATAACCAAAAGAGCTTTTGTATGAAACTGGCTTGAATAATGTTAAGCTGTTATGCTAAGCTGCTAGCTTGCTAACTGAAAGCTAAACTCGATCCACAAAGAAAGGGAAATGTTAAATTTGGTGATTTTAGCAACAAGTTTATAACAAAACGATTGATTAATAGTGTATAATAAGACCTGAAACAAGTTTTAAGAAAGTCATTTGATTTCACGATCACCTACGATTTACTTAATGACCACATGGTGGCAACAAAATGCAGTTTTTCACAAGAAGACGCATAGTTTTTCAGGATCTTCACACACTGTGTTCAACAAAAACTGATAGGAGGTAACATTTTTGCAGGTTACACAAGAGTGAACACGTCCATGGACCCTACCTGTTTCATTTTCAGACCCCACATGCTTCCACTCACATCGATGACAAAAACGATGTTTTTGGAGAGAGGAGAGAGATCAGATGGAGCAAAGAATTGAATGAAATGACCGTCAGACACCTGAGAGATGGAAAAAGTACAAATTTACATTATTTAATTGTATTCATTTAAATTGCATTTTATTTTTAAAAAGAAAAGAAAACAATTGAGAAAAAAATTGTTTGGCAAAATGTAATTTAAAAATTAGTTTAGTATTTTATTTTAGTATTATTATATGATTTTTGCATTAGTTTTTTTATTTTCCATAATTTTCTCTATCATATTTTTTGTTAAAGGTTGCTATTTTTTTTTTACTGTCGCCAATATTATTATTATTTATTTAATTTATTTAATTTATTTTATTTATTTTATTAAAAGAAATGTATTCTTTTTTTAAGGTTTTAGTTTAAGTTGAACTATAATAACCCATAATTTTATATTTTAAAACTAATATACTATATTTTATTACAGATTGATTAAACTAAACACACACACACACACACACACAGAGCTGTATGATCTCTGAACATCCTAAAAAACATTTTCATTACTTAAAATAAAACAATATTTTTTCCAGTCAACATTTCTAACTTTTATTAAGTAACACCACAAAATTGTAAAAAAAAAAATAATAATAATAATAATAATAATAAATAAAAATAAAATTATTTAAAATTAATTTTAAACAATTTATTAAAGATCTGGTATACATAATATTACGAGCCCAATCTCACAGCAGCTCAAGGTGGCTAATTCATACAAATCATAACATTGTGATTAACCAATCATTTTTAAGAAATCAGTGTTTGGTGCTTGTACATCAGTGTCAGTCATTATCATTTCCTCTGATTTTAGGCATTACTCATGAGTAAGGGTAGGTTTAGGTGTAGAGATATGGTCAAGACTATATTAAATTTAACATTAAAATGTTCCAGGGTCAACAAAATATGTTGACCTAGGGACACATAGTACTTGGCAAAATCAGGACGTGCGTAAAAGTGAATGTGTATCTGTACCTGAAGCTCTCCAGCATTGCTCTCTCTCTCCACATCATACTGCACAGTAAACACACCATCCACTGCGCTCTCTGTGCAGTTCTCACACTTGCGCTGCTGCTGCATGGTTGGTTTGAACACAATGTGGGCTTTTTCTTTTGTGTGGGTGATTTTGGTCAAATCTGCAAACTCTTTTCCCAGCGTGTTAGAGGCTGTGACAAACTTGATACCTTTGGGCTCAAATATATACACATCCACCTGAGGAGATACAACCAAACAAATAAAACACAGCTGGTGTGTGCTTCTGTACTGTGTGTGTTTACATGTGCGTGGAAGTGACCTGCATCAGTGGAACCAGGCGTCCAGGTTGTAAGTGGAGTGTGTGCTGGTAGACGCCCATCTTCCTCTGCATCATTTCCTGATAGTGCAGCTCAAACTCCACTTTACTGCCTGAAGGAACATGCACCTCCGTTTTAAACGTCTCCATTGCTTGAGAGTTAGCCCTGAGAGTCAAATGATTCTTTGATTAATTAAAGTAATTTTAATCAAAATAGAAATCTATTGTAAATGTGTTTAAGCTCATTTCTTATTAAAAATGTTTCAGCAGTACAGCTTTTTTCAACACAACAATGATTTCTAAAAGACCATGTGACACTGGAGAAATGGCTAATGAGAATTCAGCTTTGACGGCACCAAAATAAAGTATATTATTTCAAAGTAGGCTATATTAAATTGCAGTAATATTTCACAATATTACTGCTTTTATTATAGTTTTAATCAAATAAATGCAGCTTTAATGAGCAGAAGACTCTTATTTAAAAAACGATATAAGTGCATTTATAGAACAGAAATTGAAATCATATATAAATAGGGAATAAACAAATCAAAATAGATATAAATACACACACACACATATATATATGTATATATATATTAGTGCTGTCAAATGATTAATCGCGATTAATCGCATCCAAAATAAAAGTTTTTCTTTACATAATAT
>JAUMHP010000067.1:2102966-2118484 GCA_032361065.1 Enteromius trimaculatus
TTGAATTACGGGGACACTGAAAATGTCCTCAAAAATCACCTTCATATTGTAATACCTATGTCATACCCATGTCATTATGCTAATTTGTGTCCTCATAAACCAACCCACCCACATACACACACTTCTGGGTTGTCGTCATAAATGTGCACTTTTACCAATAATGTACTAACATCGGCTCCTCAGAAGTGCACATTAATGGCCTATAGCAGCTACAAAGAAAGGCACTTAAGAGCAACCTTCCGAAAATTAGAAAAGTCAAATGGTACAACCTACCTATGGTACAACCCCAACTGAAACTCCCTAACCTGAACTTTCAGGCAGGTGTATTGAAACACGCTGGAGCTGAACTCTGCAGAACTTTGGACCTTCAAAAGCAAAAGTTGACACCCTGCCCTACAATCTTGTAGACTTCACAGGTATACCATTTGTGACAGAGCCTCTCAGCAGAACTACTAACAAGTGGGAATAACAGATCGATGGTAACACTGACATTTGAATGTAACTATCGCTCTCTTGATCAGTTTCTTTCTTAGGACTAGGACCTTGTATGCATGTCAACTTTTGTTATTGTTATTTTTATTAATATGAATATTTCATAACCAATAATAGAGGCACTTTAACATGTTATTCAGCTTACGTCATTGTGTGTGCATGCAAACTCTACCTGACTGAGGAGCTGGCCATGAAAGATGGTGTTGACCACGCTGAGGACCTGTTTGATAAGCCGTCTCTGATTGGCTGGAACAGTGGCAGGGGTCAGCGTTCTTGTCCGTTCCAGCTCATGCTGTACTTTATCTAAGAGTTCGCAAAGAAATTCCTGTGCATCCTGCTGTGCGTAACCCCGGAACGCCGGGATCAGCTGCCACACTGAGTGCAACATCGCAAACGGAGACACCAGAGCCCACTTGCCAGACCACATCACCTGAAACAGTGTGTGTAACTCGTGACAAAGCGAGATGTGTTTGGAGCTAGGCTCCTTCGGTTGTATGAGCTCCATGTTGCGCGAACGGGAGGCCCCTCCGCTGAGCCCTGACCCCTGGTTGGGGCATTTTTGCTGGGGCACGCGCTGACTAGAGAGTCCTAACTTGCGGCTGACCGCAGAAGCTAGCAGCTCCAGCGCTTGGTTCAGATCCAGCCTCAAAAAGCACTCCCGGAATACATGCAAGTGACTCAGAACCTGTAATATCGAGTTCATGTAGCAAGTATTGCCAAGGTTGCGCAAACCCGTCACCCCTGGAGTTACAGTGGGCCGACGTTTGATAGGCGAATCACCCGTCTTAGGAGGTGGGGCCCGAGGCCGTTTGGCCTTGGGTTGTGGACGGGGCCTCTGCTGAGGAGTTCTCTCTCTAGGAGTTCTTGGAGTAGGGGTGGAGACGTGAGCAGGAGCAGACCTACGCCTCACAGATTTGGTGCTTTTTGTTGACACTGCCTTGGCATCCGTAGAAGACGCCTTCAGGCTCTGCCGTCGAATACGATGGCTCTTCCTCGGAGGGGCGCTTTCCAGCTCCTCCTTGAGCTGCCGTTTGAGTTGCCGCCGCCTTTCCCTTGCCTCCCGCTTCCTCTCCTCCTCTTCCTCCTGTTGTCGCTCCTCCTCCAGTCGCTTCTTCCCTCGTTCTGTTTGTGCAAACCACAAGCGGAACACGCGGCCGATCAGGGCACGGCGGCGGTGCCACAGCGCAGTGAACATGCGGTCTTCGTCACGCAACTGCAGCTCCTGGGTGCTGGTCGACAGCTGGTCTCCTGCGGCCGAGGATGAGCGCAAGGTCCGGCCACTTCGCGTGGTGACTTCATAGCACTGGCTCTTAATTGCGCTTAATGTGCTACGCAGCAGCTTCAAGTCACCCGTCGCATTATCGTTCAGCACGTAGTCATCACATAAGTAGCAGTATACATACAATTCATTCACCTCCAGGGCCAAAGGGTGGTGTTGCTCCTATAGACAAATAAACTTCAAAATTAATGTAACATCAAAGAAACAGTCTCATAAAATCAGACATAATTTAACAATCAGTTCACAGATATTTTGATAGATATTTACATGTTTAGATCTACATTTAGATCTGCTTTCAACAAAGCAGCTTATAAATAAGGGCAATAAAAGCAATCAGAACATCAAAAGAGCAAAAATATATAAATTGATGAATAAAATAGAAAGTTCCAGTGTTAGAGGGTCAAATGTACAAGAGATGTGTCTTTATATCTAAAAGTTAAGTGTGTAAGTTCAATATCAAATGATGAATTACTTATAAACAAATTCCTTGATTAGCTGACGCTGCACATTAAGCTGAGACAGGAGCAACATTGCTCTAACATAAAAAAATATATATAATAAATTTCTCAGTTTTTGATGAATCAATTTTTTGCTTAATATTGTATGTATTAAATTACTTTATACAATATATCTTGTACATAACTCATACCTTAAAGTGCTGAAGCGCATGTTCTTCTATGTAGCGTCCACACGCTACATGTGAACAGCTGAGACATGCCCACACTGACTCGGTGGTGTTGCAGTCCACACAGTGCCATTTCTGCGGGTTCAGGATCGAGTGGTCCTGCGCGAGCCTTAAGCGACCCACGTGCTTACACCTGTCCATCACAGTTAGTCACTGCCCTTTTCACATCACCATGGTGACGCCAGCCAGCAGTGAAACCAGCTCCTCCCAAGGCATGATGGTTAATCTGCAGAAAACAAAAAAACGGATCAGATGAAAACAGGTGTGTGTTTTTTTTTGTGTGTTCGATATATATATATATATATATATATATATATATACACACTGCCCTCCAAAAGTTTGGAAACAGCTCTGGCAAAGTGTGGTTTTGCATGATATCAGCATAAATCCTTATTTTTTGGTGAAAATACTGTACATTAAAGCAACTTGACATTATCATGAAATACCACTAATAATAATTTTCATTTTGATTACATAATCAAAGTTGAGCTACTATGGAATGTACTGGACCTTGATGTCTGTAAGAAGTGTCCAACCAGTGTGAATCATCTTTGGGCAATCCTTCAGGAGACTTGGAGTAATAAATCAAGTCAATATTTGAATAAACTGACAGCTCTGATGCACCGATTATGCAGACATGTATAAAACCTGCTAATGCTTGATTTTTTTTGTTTTTAATGAATCAAATGTAAACAGTTTATGTAATAAAATATGTTTTCATAGTTTGTGTTGCCCCTTATCAGTTAAAAAATTATCACAAATTAAAAAGGATTCAAACGAACCCTGAGATAAACGGTTGGGCGATGTCGACCAGTTTGGCATCGTACGATGTCTTGGCTAGTTGTAGCTAAAACACCAAGCCCCACCCCACGACTGACAAAACAGTGTTCGCACGAGCAGGTGAGAGAGGATTGAGCGCAGGAGTGATCGCGCGCGAGTGCTTGAATTGCGCGCGGAAGACACATCAAGTGCGCGCGAGGGTTTGATATGAGCTCGCGGCCTCGTTTCTTCCCATGTACATCTGTTTTCCTCTAGCGGAAATGATTTACCGCGCTCGCCAGCATCAGTGGTGCGCTCGCTTATTATTAAGATCAAAGATTTGCCGCCATAGAAAAGATTTTGCGAGCTTGTTGCTGCTTCTGCGGCGGGGCGGAGCATTCGTGATGTCTATCGGCCACCGGCGATGGCATAGTCTATCGACCCAACCCTAGAGTAAGTTACATGAGGTTATTTTAAGGCAGCAGTTTAACAGAGCTATCATAAAACTATTGCGCAAGAAGGCGGTTTAACTGATACAACAGGAGGAAGAATATATTCCTGCTATCTCTCTCACACACATTCTAATTGAAACTAACAATCTCTGCATTTCTGTAACACTGTACTACCATGGTAAATATAAATATTCATGATACTGCGTGATTGCCATATATTCAAGTACTTCAAGGTAATTTAAAGAATATCATGGTATGCCCTGTCCAAAATAAATAATTTACATTGATATTATGCCATATCACAACAAAGCTATGTTAGAAAAAGTATATATACATATATATATATATATATGCAATTAAAAAAATCATAATCAGAGTACGACTAAAAATAAGCAACCATAAACACACAAATGTTCTATCAAGGGCAGTAGCAAAGGGTATTACTATGGCACATATTCAAACAAAATGACTGTAGTTTCCTGATGTATATCACAACACTGAATCATCACCATATTCAAATAACATGGTATTTATGCGTCACTTTAAACATACGTATATACCACAGTATTTACATGACATGGCAGGTTTTTAAGATGTGTACAATGTGCTGTTCCTACATAACTCGACAGTATCATGGCACTTTCAAGAATATCTGCAAACTAAACTAAAGCATCAATTTCAAGCCGGTAAACATCAGTGAGTATTTAGCTTAGCATGTAAACAAGCCGGCTTAAGCAAGTACACGTCCCTTATTTGGCTTCACGGACGCCTGATTATCTGTGTCAATACCAAAATAACACCCCGCTTTCTCTGGGCCCCACGTGTGTTTAACAAAAACAAACTAGTAGCCAACCTAGAAATACACCTTTGTTGACATTAGTCTTGTTCAGAAGGTTAAACATGCATAAAGCGCATTACTTTTGTAAGGGGCTCTGTAAAAGTTATCTTCGCACAGACAGTGCTTGTCTTTATCGCTACGGTTTTACTCTGGGATTCCAATATAACGAGCATAGACAATCATACTGATCTCATTTAACTAGTTAAAACTATCAGTTTGACTTTGAAGATGTTTAGGCGCGCTATTGACGAATGATGCTAGGCTGTAACCACCTCCTTCTTCTACCTAGTTAGTTTCAAAGAGATAACCAGGTTTGCGGCTGAGCCCAGAGCAGATTAGCTAGTTTAGTGTCTCTAATCAGCCAGTTATAGAGGAAAGTTAACCAGCACACGGGATGCTAGTGCGCTAATGCTAAAATCACACAGCAGTGAAGTGAGGCAGAGGTGTTGGCCATTGTAATACACGTATCGCGTTTTATTTCCGCCGCTAGCGTGAACGCGATGCGATCGGAGCTGTTTGAAATCGGTGATATTTCACTAACCTGATTTTTCGTCAAGCACTGGTTACTTCTGTGGCACAACAGCGAGCGCCATCTTGTCTACACTTGTCGCGTGGAGTGTCCCTCCGTGACGTCACGCATGAGAGGACACGCGAGGTGCGGAGACCGCTCAAAACAAAAGAGTCACTTCGCTTGAACACTCCTCGCATTTAATTTCTTAAAAATAAACCTCAGGATTTGATGAAAGACGCTCGGCAGCGAATCACCTGAACGCTGTGTTTAAATAGTGCCTACTGTCTACGTATTCAATGTGCATAATAATTCATACTAATTCCACGCGTAATACATATAAGTACTTTTTGTTAAAAGAAATTCCTTATATTTTGCGTATGTAAATACAAAAGAGCATATTATGAACGCATTCGGAAATGTAAACGTGAGCCTGGACAAAAAAAAAAAAAACAGCCATAAGGGCAATTTTTTTTAAACTGAGATACATAAATAAGCTAGGATAGGAAATGAGGGAAGAATATGAGGGTGCAACCCCCCATCCCTATTTAAATGTAAATAGTTAAGTAAATTTAGTAAGACTTATCTACTGTTCATTCATGACATCGGCTTTATTGTATTATTTTCCCCCAATTTCTTCTTAAATTGTAACTGCGTGAGACGAGTACAAACGGAGGGTTAATGAAAGTACAGAGTTTTAGGATCAGGTTTATTTAAACAACGCTCAGAATATCAATTTAACCTCAGAACTTGGAGCTGACCGCAGATAAAGTTCTTCTTCTATTATGTTTAATGGCGGTTGGCAAACCAGCTTCAGGTGCATTTCCGCCACCTACTGGGATGGAGTGTGAAGCCTCAGCGAGCGGAAGAAAATCAAACCTCAAACTAAAAAAAAAAAAATCCTGTATAGCTTTAAAATTTTAGCAGAAAACCATACACCTTTGACTGTTTTTGAGCATTCAGAAAAGTAAAAAGGCATTGATTTCCATATCTGTCTTCTATGTTTTTCGCTGTGTACTAAAACGTGTTCAACTCTTTCTATTTCTCCGCAATATCTACAGCAATCTGACTCACCTTTTCCTATATTATACAATGAATTATTAAGACTGGAATGACCTAAACGGAGTATAGTTATTACTGGATCTTCTGTTTCCATATGACTTTCTTTCGGTCTCCACCGGTTGAATATTAAATAAATGTCTTCCTATTGACTCTTCATTCCAGTCTTCTTGCCACATACTTATAACCAGTGTTGGGGAAAGTTACTTTTAAAAGTAATGCATTACAATATTGCGTTACTCCCTAAAAAGTAACTAATTACATAACTTAGTTACTTTTTATGGAAAGGAAAGGAGGAATGCGTTACATTGCGTTACGTTACTTATGTTTTACTTTTTTAAATATGGGCAGAGCTTGAGTGTTTGTTTTTAATATAAGAAGTTCTATTTATAGGAATGTAAAAGCCCTTTCGCACCAAGAGGTGTCACAAACAAACTTAAGGCTGAAGAAAAAGTAAATTCTCATCTGTAAAGTAGAATACAGAAGTTCAATACTCTTTTCTTAAAGCTGTTTTGGCCAACCTATCTCATTCCCTTCTACTCCTACATGAGCAGGGATCCATAAGAACCCCAATCTTACTCCTGTTTGATTGATTCTGTATATATTCTGTCAAATTTCATATAGCATATCCTGTCCGGATGCTGATTTCCCACTATCTGAACTGTTTAATACTGAATATGAGTCTGAACACACTGCAACACTTATAGGATGAATATCCTCCACCCACTCCGATGCCATTAGAATTGCCATCTTTTCTGTAGTAAATACAGATGCATGATTACCTACTATACTATACTTAAAACACGGAATTTAAAAAAGCTGCTGCTGTATCCCACTATGGTCCACTATTACTTCTTTAGGTAAAAATGTATTCTTATAATTTATTTTGCCATGCAACTGTAGATCTACTATCGGCATTTGGTACAGCCAAGAAGGGATTACAGGTATTAGTACTGTAGGACTTATTTCCTTCCAAACAAACCCAAAGTGCGTCACAGGCTGAGTGTGTGACGCCATATCCGGTGCCGCGATGGCGGTGGATTTGACTCCGCGCTTCAGAAGGCTGAACAGTCAAAGCTGTTTTAGAGAAAATAAACAACTGTCAGGTACAAACAAACGATTTATATCATTCACGCATGTGTATGTACAGTTTATTTGGCTGGTAAACTGCACGTAGTTAATACTTTACAAACGAGTTACGCCGTATCAACTCGGATCAGTTCAGTTAAGTTTTACTACGCCTGTTATTGTTATTTAATTTGTGTGTGTTGTCCTTCAACTTCACATTACAAGTTTTCTAATTATGTAACATAATTATCTCATTTCTTTGAATGTAAACGAAACGACTCCCCTTTGTGCTAATAGTCAAATTTAGTTCCTGTGATGACATCACGAGTTAAATCATATTTATTGATCATATTTTGCAACATGCATTGCAGTTTCTTATGACTACACTAGGAATGTACTTTTTAACACTATATTCCAGCTTGGTTTAATGACCTTCTGTGTTTAAAGACTTGAATTAAAGCTTGGGGAATATTGGATACATTGTACATAAACAATAAGAAAGTAAAAAAAAAAAAAAAAGTTAATAGAGTAAATAGTTAATTTAAGGGGAAGTGGATTTTACATAATTATACACTTTAATGTCCATGAAATTGATAAATATAAAGAATATCTTATACTCATACTTATACAATTGTCAAAATTAATGGATAATTTTCCATCCATAATTGTAAAGCATTTGATATGATTTATTACATAAATGTGTGAGTACAGGCATTCCAAGCTTATTATTAAGCAGGTATTATATTATTTAATGTTTTCCTTATGTATGCTATTTTATATTTATAATATTTTATTTATATTATTATTTTTATATTATACCATGAGTGTTTCATAAATATTCTCTGTTTAAATTTAATATTTCTGAATTCTGATTTACCCTGTAAGGGCTGACATATGATATAATAGTCTGAAACATATTTTCTCATATTTTTAATATAACTGGAGGAACATTAGGGTAAGATAAGGCATGAAGATCTTTCAGCAAAGTTGCAGCAATGTAAATAATTTAATTTAATTTAATGTATCAGATATAATAATGTAGGCTTTATAAGTTTAAAGAAAGACACAAACTAAGTAATATGATATGAAAAAAAAAAAAGTACAGCGATATACCAGCTCCTTGTTTTTTTTAGTAGTGTTTGAAGACTTTCTTATTTTGTCCTGATGCCTCTCAGGTTTCTCTGGACCCTTCAGGGCCACTCAGCTGTGGCAGAACATCATTGAGGCTCTGAGGACGCAGGTGGAGCTCCGACCCCGCAGACAGCACCTGCGCATCCATCACGACTGCTTCACCGGCTATGATGCGGTAGACGTGGTTCTGAGTCACCTCATGCAGAACATCTACTTCTGCTCCAGCGAAGTGTCCCGTCTCAAAGCCACCAGGCTCTGCCAGGCCTTAATGGAGTCAAGAGTATTCGAACCAATCGGGATAAAACTCTTCAGACGAGAAAAAGAAATTACCTTTGAGGACTCCAGCTGCAGCCTCTACCGCTTTCTGGACGGATCAACCAGAAGGACATGCAGTGGCAGTGAGAACCAGACACCAGACAAACAAGCTGGAAAGAGGAAGACCACTTCGAGGTAACTACAGTTTAGTATCACTGTCACAGCCGAAAGTGTGTTTTCCAGAACTTAAGGTAGTATGTTGTATCGTTGTAGGTTTGGAGAAATACAGACCATCTCCAACCCTTTGGTTCTTGGATCATCAGATAGAAGAGTGGAAAGACTCCTGAAGAATATAAACCTGCACCCATCTGTGCCTTCTGATTTAAACCGTGTTGCCATTTCCAACAGCTTCCTGTCAAAAAAAGGTGAAACTTCACATATTTTAGATGTTTAATTAAACATCATTTTGCAGTTTAATACAGTTGCATTTAGTCTCTCATGATGTCTTATGGGCCTGATGTAGTTTAATGTTCTAAAGGGGTCTTTAATAGTCCTTTGTGGTCTATAATGAGATCTAATGGTTTAGAAGAGGTCTGAATTTAATTTTGTAAAGGCTTAACTAGGCTGATGTGGTCTCTTGGGTTCTGCGGTAGTCTACTGTGGTCTGATTTGGTCTCTGATGACTGTCATAATGAGTCTTAAAGGTCTGAGGAAGTGTAATCTTCTAAAGTTTCCTGGGGTTCTGATGTAGTTTACTCTGGTCTGTAATGAGATGTGAATTGAGTTTCATTAGGCTATTAAATGGGTCTGATGTGGTTTTAGCCTTTGACAAATACTTAGACAGCAGTAAAGAAGGACAATCTTTACTATTCATGTCTTTGTCTCAGTGGTACGGGACGTTTGGAGGCAGCAAGCGCTACTTCAGTTGCTACAGGTGGTTGAGATCTCTATGTTAGACTGTATTCTGTCCTCACCTGCCAAACCGGAGGCCCTGCGCTCGTCTCTACGCCACCACGGTGACCTGGTCATCTCTAACACCTGCGTCGATCGCGAAGTGTCCACGAGTCTCAACTTGCCCGAGTCAGTTTACACAGCACTCAATAAATACCAACACATTTAGATTCATAGTGTCTGTTTGACTTCACCTGTGTTTAATTTCTCTCTTTGAAGGCTGGACTCTTGGCTGACGGCAGCAGTGGATTGTCTTGATCTGTTCCCAGATCAGTTAATCGTGGTTGCCAGTGAACAGCTGGTTCAGCAGAATGCAGCATCTGGGAAGGAGAAGCATAAGAGACTGCTGTTTGACACTATCGCCAAGTATTACAACAGCCCCGAGAGACCTCCACTACTGTCAGGACGCTACACCGACATCCAGACTGGAATTCTACATCTTTTGGGTAAATGTAATGCGCGATGGGATTTTAGGACACTAAAGGTGCTTGAAATCATTTGTGTTGGCGGTTGTTTGTTGTTTAGGGTGATCTTACATGTGTGTCCTTCGTTAGATTGTGGGAGAGGTGAAGATGCTCTGAGAGCTGCTCAACTCTGTCTGCAGCTGCTGGAGTCCACAAGCAGAGACGAGTTACGTAGACTGTTGGCTTTTATGGCAGCCGCTGCAGATAATGAAGCTTTCAGACTGCACAAGCAGGTAAATGAGAGTTCTATGTGTATAAACAATAATAAAAAAAAAAAAGAAATATAATATGAAATTTTTTTTGATTTTGACTATATCTATATATATATATCAGTCAAAATCAAAACAGTAATAAATTATATAACCAATATTAAATATATAATATTTAATTGATATTTATTGATAATTGTATTTATTTACTGTTGCTTATTTCATTTTATTTATTGTCACAGATAAAGATAAATGAAGTTTTTCCTTTAATCAATTCATGATTTTACTATGAGTGTATATATTTAAAATCTTGGGGGTCATACTTAAAACAATACAGTGAATTATTTTGAATTATTACAATTATTGTTTTTTAATTAATGGGAAAAAGAAATTAGTTTTACAATACATTATTATATGTTAATAATTATACTATTATATTGTTTACATTACTGTACATAAGTCTCTTTTGGTTATAAGGTTACATTTATTGGTAACACTTTACAATAAACCAATTTATTTTATATTTTGAGATACGTTAGACTTTAAAATTATTTTTTTTCCTATTTTCTATTTTCTAAGTATGTTATAAAGTGTAATTTATGCCCCGTGAGGGCCAAGTTGAATTTTTAGCATCATTTCTCCAGTCGTCAGTGTCACATGATCCTTTAGAAATCATACCAATATGTTGCTTTGATGCTTAAAAACACCATATTTATTAGTATCAATGCTGAACTGATTCATATTTTAGTGGAAGCCATAAATACTTTGATAAATAAATTCTTTAACAAATATATACTATTCAAAAAAACATCAGTTAATCCAAAATAGAAGTTCATTGTAACAATGCAAGCCTTTTCTGTCACTTTTCATTAATTTGATGCATCCTCGGTGAATAAAGACAAAAAAAAAAGACGATATTTGTTGTACTGACAAACAAAAATGCTGTAAATGAAAAATGTAAACGAACAGGGTCTTTTCATTTTTGTCACAACAGATTGAGAACCGTGCTTTGGTTAGCAAGACGTTTGTGAAGGCTGTGATCCAGAGTAAAGAACTGACTCGTGTCCAGTGTGAGCAACTGCTGCCGTTCCTCATGGATAATCACACTCAGCTCTTTAAGGTACGACTTTTTTACTTGTACATTGTATGGGCAAATCATTGAATCATTTTTCTTTCCTATACCTAGACACCATCATCATTGATTGAGGCTGTGAGGAAGACACTACAAACTTTGCAGCAAGGGAGGGATCTAGATAATGTAGCATGTAAGTCCACTTCCAGTCTCC
This sequence comes from Enteromius trimaculatus, assembly GCA_032361065.1. Classification (NCBI taxonomy): domain Eukaryota; kingdom Metazoa; phylum Chordata; class Actinopteri; order Cypriniformes; family Cyprinidae; genus Enteromius; species Enteromius trimaculatus. Next base: position 2,114,403 of record JAUMHP010000067.1, read on the forward strand.
CTATACTACTGATTTCTGCATTGATTTTATTAAATTTATTTTGATTGATTTATTTGATCGTTTTTTGCCTTTGCAGTGTTCACATTCTGCCAGCAGGTGTCGCTCCAGCAGTTTGAGGATAACAAAGATAAAGCCACTCTTTATAGTTTGAAGCAGTTAATGCACCATATCGCTCACAGCGATGACCTGTCCGTCAAACAGAAGAGACGACTGGCCAAACAGTTCCAGAAACACCACCCGGGGGTTTTCCTCCAACACTTCTTTTCTTCATTCTAGAAACACTGGGAAATAATAGTCTGTTAAGGCCATTTCACACCAAGCACAATAACGATAAATATATAGTTCTAAAAATCGTTCTCAGTGTTAAAGAACAGCAGCATCCACAACTATAACGATAAAGAAAAGAGAAACGATGTAGTTGAGAATCATTTTCAGAACTATGTAAAGATTAACAACCAATCAGAATCAATCCTGCTATTTAATCAATCCAGAATTTAAAGCGGCAGACCTTATGATGAACAGACAGTATCGTTTGCTGGTGTGGACGCAAATATAGTTAGTGTCATCTTTATAGTTATCGTGTTTAGTGTGAACGGGGCCGTTAGTCTGTGAATGTTTTTATTAATCTAGGTTTTTAGAAGTATATCAGGTAGGTTTGTTAAAGAGAGAGTTCACCCAAAAATGTAAATAATTAACGTTACTCACCCTGATGTCGTTCCAAACCTGCAACTTACGACCTTTGTTCATCTTTGGAAGAATTTTTGGATGAATTCTAAGATAAAATCTGGTTTGGTTCAGATTAAAGTGTAGACGATGTTAAAAAGTATTGCACACATGTAGCCACGTTGTGCAGTTGGCACAGAACAGCGTGCATTTGATGCTCTCCAAAATGGCGCAATAGTGTGATGTGGAGGAGACGAATTAACAAATAAATTTGTTATTGTTCACTTTGCACCAACTTGAACCACTTTTAAAGCTCTTGGAATTCATCAAAAATATCTTGGGTTCCAAAGATGAAACAATGCCTTAATGGGTTTGGAACAACATTAATGACATTTTTTTGGTGAACTAACACTTAAAACTTATTTTTACTAGTTGAAAGCATTTTGACAGTGGCTTCATCAGTTTTGGGACAGTGAGAATGGCCCCATGTTTCACCTAATACAGCAATCAGCACTGTGTTTGTAGGCAGGGGATTTCATTTGCAAAGAGACTAATTGTACAAGCTTTAGAAGCAGGACCATTACTACAAAAATGAGTGTATTGAAGTTACTGCTAATCACTACTGTAAACTACATAGATTAGATCTAGTGAGTAAATGCATATCAGTGTAGAATTACTTGAATTGTGAAATGCTCAGGGTTTTTTTAAGCTATTAGAAATAATTTTAGCTGCACTTGAAATTGAGAAATAGATCTGAGTTATTTCCCAGTGAACGTTTTAAATGGATATTGACCTCATATATTACTGTGCTCTGCATAAGTGTCAACTTTTGATTTTTAATATTAAAATGTAGCATAGCTTAGTGCCTAATTATTCAGAAAGACAAAGGGAAATTTATTTGCTAAAATTATTTTGACTAATAAGTAATGATCGTGAATGGGGTCGGGTATCATTTGAACTCTATCGATTCCAATTTTTATTGATTCCCAGTTTCGATTGTGGTGTAGTAAAGAACAGACAATTGCACACAGATTGTGTGTTCAGGGTTGAATTTTTAATTCAGTATCTGATTCTAGAATTGGAATTGATTTTTCAATTTCCAACACTAATGATAAATGCACTGGATTAATTGTGGTGTTACATATGAATGGTATTTATTAATGAGTAAGAATTGCATGCTGGTACTTATTATTACTTATACATTACTGTAATTACATAAGGTTTTTTATTTGTAGATGCACTTTAATTTTCTGATGCTTTAACTAATTAAAATTCACTCAACACTCCCATTCTGTCTCTTTATTATTTAAAAAAAAAAAAATATATATATATATATTAGTAGTATTTTAGAAATATAGAACGTGATCAAGTTTAAATGGTATTCAGTGGGTTTTTATTAAGTAAGAGGAATATAAGGTGGGTAAGCGGCTTAATCATTATGATATGATGGTCCCAAAATGAAATCAAATAAACGTCAGCAAAAGACTAGAGTTAAAAGTGAGCTAGTATTTTGAAGGGCCGGGCTTTTATCATCACTTATGCAGTCGCTGAAGCGTGGAGTGTCTCGTCCGGCTTCACAGCGCGGAATCTCTCAGGTGTTTTGATCGAGTGTCATGGAGGCTGTTAGCCACCACCACTGCTGACGGTTTTGTCACTGTCCAAATCCTGCTTTTATTCACTCAATCTCACTGTCAGCTCCTCTGGTGTGAAGGTAAGACTGAAGTCTCCGTGTTTATGAGCTGGATATTCATTCGGAAACTCTATTCGGCGGTTATCGATCAGTTCTGTGTAGTGACGCTTCACTCCATTAGCTTTAGCCTGTTAGCTCAGCTTATGTCGTGTTATATTATATTTTTGCACCGCGAAGGCATTCATATGTCTCCGCTTTAAGTTTATTTCTCATAGGTAGTAAAAATAGCGTAAATAACACGTTGAGGTGTTGTTGCCTTGAGAAACACCAGTAATATTTAAATTGACAGTTAAACGTTTCCGACTGTGTCTCAAAACCTACTGGCTTGCCTCCCTTGACAGCATTTTGGGCATCAAATATAATTCAAGCTACACTTTCTTATTTGGTGTCAAAGGTAAAAGCTGGTGTGAGCTGGTTTTGGAGGGTAAACTTAAATGTATTCGTCAGTAAGTAGAGTCTTGTAAACTTGTTTTATCCCAATCTGTCAGGTGCTCATTCATAAAATATGTGAAACACGTCACACCCTTCCACTGTTTGCTTTCTCTCCGACAAACAGACATTGCTAGCACAAATCTGAATAAACAAAATCAATCAGTTGTTTATAATGGTAATTCTACGAATAAAATGACACTAAAATATTCACTAGCCAGTATTTTGTAACCTAATAGTTACATTTCAGTATAACTAATTAATTAATGTTTTAATTGTTTGTTTTTTTTAACGATTTTGATCTAATACGGCTATTAATTCCTATCAACTACTTACTATAGCTGTTACAGTGTATTATGCACGGTTACAAGTCATAAATCTTAAAATTAAAATAAGTATGTTTAAAATGTGAATTAATATTACTCGGTTTGACATTACTGTGTATTAATTCATGTAATTACACTATAATAGCGGCAACCATTTATTAGTATTATTTATTATATTACTTTCTGTAAGTTGGTTAGGGGAAAGAAAGGTGTGTGTGTGTTCAGTTTAAAATCCGGCCAGCTAAATCCAGAGCTAAATTAAAGCATGGAAGCAACCATTACAAGAGACTGTTTCCTATATTCAGCTGACAGAACAGCGCATTCTTATTCCTCTTCTCCTGCAATCTCTTTGAGATGCTGTCAGCATTAATGCGTAGTTTATTTTGAGCCTGGAACATTTGGACCCTGCTGAAAATTCACAGTGACAGAGTTTCAGATGCATTTAGGTCTATTTTTTGTGATTTTTATCTTAGCAGTCTGCTCGTCGTCGGTGTAATTAAATTGGTAAAATTTAAAATCAGTTACCTTCTTTTCTTTTTCCAGTTATTTTTCCAGAATAAAGCTTGTTTAGACTTGTGCTCGGCTGTCAATCGAAACTGACGTCTGGACAATTCAGTGGTTTGTAAAAAGTTCAACACAGCTGTCTGTGTTGATGGATTGATATTTCATTATTATAGAGCCAGTTCACCACAAAAGGGTTCACTTGTTTCAGAGCTGAATGCAGTTCGTTCTTCTGTGGAGCGCATAAATAGATTTCAGATTGCTTTTGCACTTAGCATGAAATGTGGTGGTCTCCAAAATGTGAACCCCGTTGTTTTGTACATATATTTTTGTACTTTTAAACTAGGTGTATAAATCATCCGGTGTTATTTTAGTATTATTTGCATATTATTTTAATTATTTTTTAATTATAATTATTTTATTTAAATTAAATTAAAAGCTTAAAAGCTTATTTATTTACTTACTTTTATGCC
>JAUMHP010000067.1:2118584-2130025 GCA_032361065.1 Enteromius trimaculatus
AAGTAAAGTCATGACATAATGATACATTAACAACTCATGAATTCATGACGTGACAGCTGCAGGCGGCAAATCTATAAACAATGTTGTGCCATTAAAGCATGTTTGATTTAGATTACCACAAATTGTTAATTAATACATTAACTAAAATGCAGTAACTAATAATTAAGGTAATTAAGGTTAGTAATTCATGCAGTAATTCATGTGAGTCATGTCGTAGTTAAGTTAGTTCTTGATTAATAGATGATAGATGTCTTAACTCATCATTAGTTTATAGTCAAGTAATTGTTAATTCACGTATTATGAAAGTATGTGCCGCGCACTTTAACGTTCAGCCTGGGCACAAAGAAGCTGTGACGCCAAACCCCCTCATGTAAGAAGAAAGCCGTCGTGTTTATAACTGTGAAGACGAGCAGTAATCTGGATCAACTAAACACTGGATTTTGAAAAGTATGTGAAAACAAACTGTAATTGGTTATTTCCATGTCGGTTAATTGGCCTCATGGGCGGGCCTTGGCCAGTGAACGTTACCATTGATTCCAGACCTTCAGTTCTGAGTCTAAAGGTCTGACTGCTCAAGACTAAAAAAACTATAGCTTCCCTAAATACACACTGTTTTGGGCACCAAAACTATACATACAGTTATGGATATTTATTATTAATGTTTATTTTTAGCTCTCTTCATTCTATCTCTCAGTAGCCTGTTCATTGAATAACATCATTGATCAACATGATAATTCTTTTGGCCATCTGCAAGGAGACAGCAGAGTCCTAACATGAAAAATGTATTGAACAGGAAATAAGTTTGTCTGGTTTAAAACGTACTAGCTTAATTTAGACTGTAATTCACAGACTTGACACAGACTGCAGCAAATGAGTTGACAGGATGTCTTTATTGTTTAAAAGCAGTGTGTTTTGCTTTTTTTCTCATCACATTTTTAATATTGGCATAACCCAGGTGGCACATAAACAACGTCCAGCTCTGTTCCTGTTTACTGTTAGTAGATTGTGACATGCTCACGTACAAACACCAACTGCTTGAGCCAAGAAGATTGACATGATAGGACACATTCACAGCTTTATATCAGTATCCAAGCTCCAATGAGCTTCATCAATGAATTTAAGAGTGAATAGAACGTTTGAGGTAAGCTCAGTTTAAGCAGGGCATACACCCTCAATATGGCTCGAAGGGCGGAACATAAAATATATCATTTTTTGTGAGTTTCTCACTCTAAATCAGTTTCTGCAACCAATTACACATCACAGTCGTGCATGCCTACTTACAATCTACCACCTCACTCATTCACAATACTGAACAGCACAAAAAGGTGCAAAGAAAAAAAAATATCATAAGCTCCATCATTTTACACTTTTCCCAGCTTCACGTATGCTAAAGTTGTGGTTTTCTGGCAATCAAGCAATGTTAAAAAATTACAATAGTGTACGTTGGTCCTTCTACAACCGTATGCTAGCACATGGGAAACTTTGAAACTCCCATCCATTCACAATCATAATAAATTAATAATAGGTCTTTCCACATTTCTACACATCAGCCTTAAAAAAAACATTTCTGTGAGGTTATTTATGTCTGAGTTTGGTTAAAAACTTGTCCTCGATAAAATAAAGTCCATAGCCTTTTTAATACTGATAAAGGCACTCATTGGCTTAAAGTGTGAAAATATGGTAATGGAAATTTCTGGAGTGCACACATTTTTCTTTGCTATCAAAGAGAGTCTCAAAAACCCTGCTAAGAACAAGTCCGGGTCATAGTTCACCCCATTTTTTAAAGATCATTTATGCTCCATTGTTTGTTGTACTACGTTTAATTTATGCCTCTTTTTTTAAACACATTGCAATAATGAGAACATGCAGTGAAATGTGTTCAATTGTCTTTTTTTTTTTCTCTCAATTGAGGTGAAATGTGACCTGGTTATGCATTTTATGACATTCACCAATTATATAGCTCATAGTTCAGCTTCCCAACCTCGCGTAACAAACTACATATTTGTACACAACAGCTTTTACCTAAAAATGTCTAAGAACTCGTTTCAGTCAGTTTCAAGTACGCAAGCTCAGTGTTGCCATAGCGTAGGAGCATCTCGCGAAGCAAGTTAGTTAAGCTGTCTTATAGCTAGCTACCTGAATGCTAACACACCAGCTTTAAATGGCAATGGCAGACACATTTAAAGGCAACTTTGTTCTCCCATTAAAGGAATATTTCACCTAAAAGTAATAAAAAAAGGTCACTTACTCTCATGTCAAAACAAATCCATAAGATCCAATCTGTCCGTCCATTGAAAGTCCATTACAATAAAACCAATGAGGTTTGATGTCATGCATCTAGAAAGTATAGTTGGGTCCACATTTAACATATTTGAGATGCTCACATGTGCACATGTGTTGATTAATCTTCATGTATATCTGTATGCCTCTTCATAAGGCTTGGATTAAACCACTTGATTGCTTTTACGATGTAATTTTGAAGCATGAAAAATGTTAAACCTTCAAAAGAGCTTAAAAGTCTCAGGTTTCATTAAAATATCTTCCTATGTCTTACGGATATGAAAGAAATGGGTTTGTCATGACATTGGGTAAGTTAATGACAATTGTCATTTTGGGGTGAACTAACTTTATAAATACTGAGGTTTCTGGCTTTAAATCAACATTAATAGTACCAGTCATGCCTATTACAACTGTCCATCAGTGATATTAAGAGTGTATGTGTTACAGCTAGCATCTACAGATTTGAACCTAATTCCCTGTGCGCAGTTTAACAACAACAACAACAACAAGAAAAAAATAAGTCAAGGAAAAAGTCACTGGGCAGAACCAAAATTGCTGCCAATACATTCAGAGAACCCATGATTCTTGTGGAAATAATAACAAAACTGGTGATTATTGAATATTTACACGATCAAGGCCAGATGTCCAGCACCTTAGCAGGCAAAAAAACATTTATCGTATGATTGGTGCCCCTTCCACCACGTGATAAGAGATTGTAACACCACTTCGTAACATCAAATGATTGAAACTCTGTAATACTTTTCCCCAATGGTACACAAACAATTTACTTGTTCTTCAACAGAATGTGGGCCCCTCTCTAGTTTATGGAAATCTTTCAACAGGATGTGGTCACCACGCATGACTCCCTACACTAAGTTTGACAAAACACTATGGTCACACGGTCTCATGACTGATCTCGAAAAATGTTCACTTCACTGAATGTTACAAATAAATAAAATGAGTAATACTCGCAATTAGAACAGCAGCCTTCACTTTAAACCAGTCTCAAATTTTTGAAACGGGTTTTTATACTCTGGCTGTACATTCAATTCCCAACTTCCCTTTTCCTGGCTAAACCTGTACTTGTACACTGATTTGTATATATGCAAATACTGCGACATTATTTGCACATTATTCGTTGTTCTGTTTCCTTAAACCACCGGAGAATCAATGTTCAAGAAAAAAACAAAACAAAAATACGCTAAACGGTCAAAGCATTGCTCCCGATTTCAAGTTCCCATTTAAAGTTCTTAAGACATTGTTTGACTCAGCCCTTCCCCCACTCTCCCTTTTTTTAAGTGAACAAGTAGTACTTAGATTCAAGGGTCCAACTGCTGGTGAATGCAGTTTAAATAGGTCACATGACACCTGAGTCCCTCATCACCCCCGGGACTACAAACGGAAACAACAAGCTTTCAGTAAGCGCATACATGAGGACGGATACACATGCAAGTCTTTACAACTGTCCCTTGGCAACAAGAGGGTGGGGTGTTGGTAGCAGTTGAGGTTCAAGCATATAGACACCAAGAAGAGGCCCAGCTTTGGGGGTTGGGGTATTACCTCACCACCAACAGCATTCTCATGCTAATCACAGGATTTCCATCCTGTTCCTGTAAGGATATGTGGGGGATACACATCCACTTATTTTTCCCTCTTGGGTTCCTGTCCTTCTCTTGAACAATCGCCGACTCGCATACGCAGTGTGCCGCTCTTATGCAGATGCCAGAGTTGCAGGAATTCCTCAGGCATAGCATGAAATCTCGAGGATGGGAGAATGTTGTCATAATAATGGTGGCTGACCGGCCGCTCATCCAATCCCACCGAAAATGGCCAGAATCCGTAAGCGGTCACCTCTTCACATAAGCCAAGGGCAAGGCTCACGAGGAACAACCCCGTAGACAGCCGTTTGCCATGGACGCCGTGGTTCTTCCAGAATCGCCCTACGTTTTTTAGGAAGTCTGGGTTGGCAAAGAGGACAGTCTGGTTGGAGGCGGAGTCTGCAAGGGTGTGGTATACCCTCAAAGAGGGGTCAGTGCCAGGCTTCATGGAGAACGCTGGTATGTAGATGTAGCTGGAACCATATGCCTTCATACTCTCTACAAAGGATTTGCGGGACCATAGTAGGTTCTGGAAGCTGATCAGGAAAAAGAAGAGGAACGATAAACTTTTTTTCCCTTAATTTTAATGTCAATATGGAGTGATAATGTTTTAAGAAAAAACAGCTTTCTGTAACCAAACCGTTTAATTTAAAGATACTGTGGCCATTATGGATGAATGAATAAATTCAGAAATCTAATTGACCTCTAAATCTAACTGTGGTTAACTTTAGTTCTTTATATTATATTTATATTGCATTTGCATTTCCAGCTATAATGAAATAAGTTTTTAAGCTTGAGCTTGATTCTGAATGTCTCATATACCTTTTGAAGCACTCACCTTACAACACAAGAATATTAATATTATATATATATACTGTATATATATATATATATATTAGGTATAAGAACAATTACCCTGATACTAACAGGATCCTTTGGAGATCTCCTGCCAGCTAATGCAAGTAATGAAGTAAGAAAGGTCAATATTCTTCCCTCCAGATATGTAGTCAGCTGTCTGGAGAACTGTGTGTCCTTTTCTGACCCATTCTGTCTCTGTTTTTCTGCTAACTTTTTAGAAATCACAAATAGCTACCGGCTGTTTCACATAGAAGGGTTTTATGAACTCTGTCAGACAACAGAATGCATTGTTTTTGTAAGATAAGATAAATAAGATATGGAAACGTTTGTAACAGAACAAACATGGTTAAGTAGAATGTGAGAAAGTATTATTTTCATTGAAGCAACCACACCATTGCAGAAGAACAAACTAACAACAACAACAACAAAAAACCCACTACAATGTGATTTATTAGATGTTTGGCTCTATATATGTGAAGAGGAGAAGACACGTACTTCTTTTCAATAATGCTAGGATTCGCGCTCACCAGGTGTGTTCTGGTACCAACATCAGTGGTGTACTCTTTGGACAGTGGAGGAAGGTTACATCTAGAGGTAGAGGAGATGGAGAAAGATTGCAAGGAGTAATGTTTTTCAGTTTATGTCACAAGAAAGCATTGTTTCTTACAGTAAATACATTAAAAGTCACTGGTCTTATTGTGATGCTACTAAAATATTTATCTCCACCTTGACACTTCTATCCCAGGTTAGCATGGGCCAGTAACCAGCTAATCAAGGTCTTCAGGATCACTAAATCTTCTAAGCAAGTTCATGAGAGATAATCTCAGCAAGAAAAGTGGCCCTCAAGCAGCAGTATTGAAAACCCTTGGGTGTAGCACACTTGCTACATCATCTAGCCCCTGATCCACTGATACTCGTCATTATACATTACCATCACTCCCCTGTTTGATAATGTTCAGTGCTTTTCTACAATCTGTATTGTTAAAAGTGCTATATAAATAAAAGTGATTGATTGATTACTCTCTGTGACCATTACACTCCTCACAAGACAAAAAAAACCAAGCGGATCTCAGCAATTATCAATCTCTCCTGTCCTCTTTCACGTTTGTGTTTCTGCTGCCAAGGTAACTACTACCAAATAATAATCAGTGACCACACTACACACACACAACGACCACCACGTGCACACACTATTCCTATTCTTCTCCCATTCCTCAGAACATGATCCTCTCCCATCTTCTAGAAGACACTACACTGCTGTTACAAACTTGCACTCTAATCATCACATCTCTCATGACTTTCAACATTCCCTCCATAATTAAGTAGGCTGACATAACCCCACTGCTAAAAGTCAAAACTTAACCCTAGTAGTATCTTGGCTAGTAGTATCAAGTCCTAAGTGTTGAATCAGTATTTTTTCTCTTACAGGACTAGCTACCCATTAACAACCAATCTAGCTTTCAACAGTGGACATTCCCCTGAGACCACCTGGCTGTCAATTAAAAATCAATAAAATACCCGACAAGAGAGAACTCGAGATCATCTGTTCTCATTGCTTTGTTGCCTTGAATACTGTAAATAACCAGATTCCACAGTCCATCAGTTCTGATCTGGGCATTACAGCTATGGCTAAGTGTTTTCAGTGTTACTATACAAGCAGATCCTTTATTGGTTTCTGGAGAGGAGGGGTGCCTGAATGAAGCACTGGGGTGCCTCAGGGTTCAGTGCTTGGTCTTCTCCATTTCTTGATTTACACAATCATAATATGCTTGTTCAAACAGGCACATGATTTTTCCTTTTGGAATTAATATACAGCTCTATCTGTTGTTTCAAACTGATGTGTCTCAGCTTGCCTCTCTGCTCGTCCTTTAGACATTTAATCTTGGATAGAGGAAAGTTCAGCTTAACCGTCGACTACTGTACCTTGTCAATGTTTAATTGGATTTTTCAACACTCAGGACAAGGAATCTGGTGGTAGTGTTTGATGATCAATTTACTACCCACTAGACAAGTGTCACTATTCAGTAATGCGATATTTCAGGATAATGAATATGCATAGTATTTTTATTGTGGGCACGTCAAATTCCCCCATTGTTAATGCTAATGCATTAACTAAATTTTAATATTGTGATACTGAATACCGTGATAAAACCACTAGCAATTACGTTCAACATGAAAATGGTCACTGGCATATCCCTACTACACACATTTCAAAAAAAAAAAAAAAATAATGCTCTATATTATCAGGAAAATCCAACTTATTTTTTTCTGGGTACATTGCACAGCTCTTTGTCTAAACACTCGTAATTTCAAAACTGGACTACTGCAGTGCTCTATTGGCCAGCCTTCCAGTCAGCACATATAAGGCTTTGCAGATGATCCAGAACTTGGCAGCACAACTGCTCTTCAGTCACTCAAAGAGGTTCCACACCATGTTTTTCTTGGTTTCAATCCACTGTCTTCCTGCTGCTGCCTACTTCAAATTCAAGTATGTCACACTGTTTTTGAGACTATCAACTGGAAATGGACCCTCCTACCCCAAAGTTATCTTCTGCAATTAAGAGTTGGTGAATGGGGGGAACAAAACAGTCCTTCACAACCTTTACTCCTCTGCACTGGGATGTACTGCCTACCTTCATCCATTACATAACATTACATACACCCATTACTTTCCCTCAGGCACTTTTCTAAACCCCAAAGTGATTTCTCTTTCTGCATTCAATCTTTTATTTAGTTTGTACACTAATGTATTAATGTTTAATATTCAACACCAGGACACCAGGAAATTGTAAATGAAACAAAAGGGTTTTAATTTTATTCACTCATTGATTTATCCATTCAACCAGAGTTTGGAACCGGGCCAGACAAAAAAAAACAAAAAACAAAAAAATCAATATTGTATTTGGTCCAGACCAAAAGAAGCAAACTACTGGACTTTCTTGGTGTGAATACACCCTAAATGAATACATTTAAATACAAAACTAATTTGGTTTGATTTGGGATACGATTTGACACTCAAACACATATTACCATCATCTCACCTCATGATAAAGTCAGCTTGGTCAATTTCTTTTCCACAGCCACTGTGTTTCAGGACTCCTCCATTGCCCACAACCGAACACTTCTTCAAAGGAAGCTGCAATGGTGTATCCTAGCAACACAAAAAACAGTGGGAGTTACACAAATGGGTCGAAGAAAAAGAAGAGTCTCTCTCAGACACACACAGTGCATTTCCATTTTTTTCTTTTGATGAATACATATTCAAATCAAGGTTACTTCAATATTCAAATGCTTCAAAGAGCGGTGAACCTCTGAGTAAAATTGAATCGATGAAAAGACCCTTTCTAAGGCCCCCTGGCGATTAATTTGCATTACAGGCATTCATAATTAAACACTCATCATTAGGCATTTTCCTTCTACAGGAGTTATAGATTCAAACTAAAGAAAAATCCAAAACGAATTCAAAGCAAACCCTCTTTTTTTTTGTGCTTGTCAGAGTATTGTGGGATGGTGGCACGAAAGATTATACATTATTGCTACAGTTAGTTACAGTTAGTGTTTTGTTTAGTGGTTGCAATAGTTTTTTGAGGTGGTTTTTAGAGGGTTTCTTACTGGTCCAAAGTGGAAGGGCTTACCTCATTCTCTTTAAATTCAACTTTGATGAAAGGTTTTGATCCACTTTAAATGTTGACTGCTGTACACCTTTGATTACATCTACTTTAAAGGTTACATCCACTTTAGTTCACCTCAAAATGAAAATTCTATCATTAATTAGTCACCCTCATGTCGTTCCAAACCCATAAAACCTTTGTTCATCTTTAGAACACAAATTAAGATATTTTTGATGAAATCAGAGAGCCATTCGACCCTCCATAGACAGCAATACAACTGAAATGATCCCATATCCAGAAAAAAAAACAGTCCATGTGACATCAGTGGCTCAACTTCAGTTTTGTGATGCTAGGAGAAACAAAAATTACATACTTTAACACCATTCTTCTCTCCTGACTTGCCTGAATTAAAGCAAACGCATGAACGTAATCTGCGATTGTTTACGTCTTAAAGGAAGCTGTATGCTTAGGTTTTATACGCTCTAAAATAGCGAAAGTTAAGGGAGAAAAATGGTAGAGTTAAGTTATGTTGTTTTTGTTTTCTTTGGGCAAAAAAAGTATTCACCTAACATTGTGAAGTTGAGTCACTGATGTCACATGGACTGTTTTATGACTTTTTTACTACATTTCTGGATCTGGGATCATTTCAGTTCTATGGAGGGCGGGATGGATCTTTGATATCATCCAAAATATCTCAATTTGTTATTTGAAACGACATGACGGTGAGTAATTAATGACAGAATTTTCAGTTTTGGGTGCACTAACCCTTTAATAAGTAACCTTTTGGACACCAGTTGGGAAAATGTCATGCATAAATCCCTACAAGGCTCTAGTAGGATCGTATCAGTGCTGCTCAATTACAGAAAGTCTGACGTATGCTAAAACATAATACTGAGAATGATAGTGAAAGTCCTTTAAGAATATGTGTGTAAAAATAAATCTTTCTGGGCTCAAAAGAACCTTTTACAACTAAATCTAATATAAAAGGATTCATTGAACCCTTTAAATAAAAACAAAGAAACACTGTATCCATAGTAACAGGTCCATAGATCTCATTGAATAAACATACTAAAAGACAGTATAACTACATTAGAGAGAGGAGGGGGAGTGAGTGTGTGTAGGATACTGCGTTGTGTGCGTCCATCAATAATGAGTGTGGGCGCTGAGACAGTGTAGGAGGAACACTGCGACTGAAAGGCTGCATGGTGCCCAGTAAAGAACAATCAGGACCAAAGCCGGCGTCTCTCCAATGCCTGTTTATTTTTAGAAGGCGGACTGCTGCACTGAGCTTCATGGAGAGTGGGGGTGGAAAGACTGCTTTGCTTTCGAACACTTAAGACCTTCATAATTATTTATATTTTTTAGCATGTATAAAACATTCCAGACATTTATATGTAAGTTCAGGTAACTTGAAAAAATTCAATTAGGGGAATTAGATTTAAAACACCATAAGTGTACTGATCAAACTTTCCAATTTTTATTTGCCGTGCAACAAAATACCTAATGATACTGTAATACTGAAAAAAAAAAAACGCCAACTCTCTCATGATTCAGTGTAAAATTCTTGTTTTGGTTCTGCAGAACATTTGGTTTCCCATACTTGTCTTTGCATGTTTAGCATATAGTCATTAATTTACAGTTATGAACACAAAATGCAAAATGCAATGCTGATGCCAGACTTGGATTCGGATAAATAATTGCATACAGGGTTGACATGAAATCTGTATATAAAATAAATATATATTATATTATGTTTTCATTTATATTATATATATCAAATGTTGGAAAAAAGATAGGTTACTATGAAACAAAACAGCCCGTAGGTGGCAGTATCTTCAATGACTCATCTTTATTAATGAACAGTTGAAGTCTTCAAATGATTTGTTCAAATGGCTGATTTATTAAAGAATGAAGCAAGTGCCTGTCCTAATGAATGGACCACTGAATCATTGATGATCAGTGACTCAAATGATTCAAAATTCAAAAACGAAAATCATTCACTATTTTCATTAACCGAATGAAGCAATAATAGTCAACAATATATCCTTTACATAAATTCTAACACTGAACTAAAATGTATATTAACTACTCATTTTAACAATTGCATAGAATGTCATATTTGCAGTCATGGTTTTCAGGGAACTTCTCTCTCTTGGTTGTGTGTTATAAATATAAAAACTAACCAACTTTTATTTTTCTTTTGTGTGATGTTGCGTTCGTTTGTTTTGATTCCTCATTGACATTACCTTATAGATACTCATTAACCTATTATTCACTAGTGGGGGTGACTATGTTTCCAGGCACCGCTGAAATCCACCTGCATTTGGCGGGTGTTTATGTCAAACCCTGACTGCAAATCACAAGAATCACCAGTCACGCCTACTAGATCTTTATCCTACCTACCATAAAGATTTGGCAGCAAAATCTATGCACATGTTTTTGGCTCATTGACTTTTGTGAAAGATAGTACCTGAACAAAGATTGGGTAGGTTTCATTGGTGACCGTATGATAATGGTAGATCTCCCCGTCGTACCACAAGACTTTGCCTATAGGCGAGTTCTCCTTAGTAACAGCAAACATTCTCTTTGGGTCACAGCATTCTGTCAGCAGTTTCCTGTTTAAAAAAGAAAACGACATTTTATGACACTGATTAAGGGAAGTAGCAGCAACGGTTCTTGAAATAGAGCTTTTTAATTGACTTCAAACAAACATAAATTTTTAACTGCACCAATTCTTTCAATTAAAAAAAGATATTTATGAAAGCGAGCAGAAATTGCACTCATTCATAAATCGTTAATTTAGCATGTTTTGTGAAGTCCAATATAAGACTTTTTAAGACCAAGTAAAAAGTAAAAGTACCACAGGGCCACGATTTCATGTATAAAAACTTTTTTGCACCATTTCTAAAAGTATCTAGACGTCAGAAATGTTGAAATTCGTGACTGGAACAAGACAAAAATATAGTATGAATACTGAGTACGTGATTTTTTTCTATGCATGCAACATTTAATGATGAAGAAACTTTTTAAGGTATTTATTTATGTAAAGGTGAATAAAGACTTTAAATGTTTCACAACAGATTTTTTCTACTGT
>JAUMHP010000067.1:2130125-2152535 GCA_032361065.1 Enteromius trimaculatus
TTATTACAAAGCCTCTAATTATTTATATTATTTTTTTTTATCGAGTCCCGTCCCTAATATATATATATATATATATATATATATATATTCTGCGGAAAATGAACCTTAGATATGTGCTCATGTGGTTAGGTTCCTCTGCGTTTACCCAGACAGCCCCTGCATCACAAGAAGAAGGGGGTGGGGAGACAGATAAGTAGGCTATTTGCCTGCACATTAGCGACAGCACACTTGAGAATTAGAGGAATATGGTAGTAGGGTCTGCCACACGAGCACTGCCCAGCTGCTAGTGTTTAGAGTATGCCATTGAAGCTGATAACATATGTGCAGAAAAAAATCTCATAGAGGAAACTGTAAGGCATGTCTATACAAAAGCTGGAGCATGATTACTTCTTGCTGAGTCTAGGTTTTGGCTACGTTTTTTTACCAAAGACTTTTTATTGCCCCCTTAAAGGCTATAAGATCAATATAGGGCTCAGTGCAAAATGCAACCCATTATCCATGCACCTTTAAGTCAGCTATGGCGTGTGAAGAGGGCTGCCCTGATGCCATCTAATTTTCAACTCATTCGGAAATGGTAACTCTGGATAATCTCTTGGGATTAAAAGATGTTTATTCTGTCAAGCAGCATAGGTAGGGAGTCATAAAAAAAACAAACAAACAAACAAAAAAAAAACAACCCCAGATAGCAAGCTAGCTGGTGAAAATTAGATTTGTCATTGTTAAAGGGTTAGTTGACCCAATTTTGTCTAATGCAATGATAGAGTTTAGAAGTGCCAGGCCAATTTTTAATATAACTGATTGGATTCATCAGAAAGATGAATTTCATGTACATCTTGCTTAAAAGGTGAGTAAAACACATCCTAATTTTCAGTTTTGGGTGAACTAGCCCTTTAATGGCACTGAATTAGTTTCACTTTTGCATCTGCAGTTAATGTTGAAAAAAGAAGTTTAAACGAACTAAACATTTAAACGAACCACCATTATTGTTATCATTGTTTGCTTTTTGTTGGCTTTTGACTCTTGCTATTTATTAAGTTATTTCTCTTTCAGCACTTACAGTAGTGTTTCATTATGCAATAATGCAATAATAAAGAAAAATATGTTTTAAGGTTAAGTTGGAGTAAATTACTTTATGTGAAGAATGTCAAGGTGTAATAAAGTTCAGAAATTATACTAAAATTTCACAAATGTTAATTAATGGAAAAACATACAGAAAGATCTAGACTTCAGCACTCATACAAACCTCAACAATAGTGACAATCATCAAACTGATTCAGATAAACAGATGAACTGCAACGCATGCTGAGAGTCATGAGTTTTCAGCACAAAATTGGATTTTGTTGATTGTCACCCCTGTTGATTCTTGATATCTAACTTATTCAGCAATTTGAGGTTTCTTATTTAGTATTTTCTGTTACTTCATAGAAATGTGATAACCATACTACTGATTTAATCTCACACTGTAGTATCACACACCTAGATGCTTAAATGTGAAGTTTTTTTTTTTTTTAATCACATGCTACTTTTCTCAAAATAAACACGATTTTTGTTGCATTATTTTACCAGCATAGCATCAAAATAAACAAATTGAAGCAGTAATAAAACACACTCTTCTTAAGCTGTCAGCTTGCTCTTAAGTGCATGTTTTGATAATAACAAAGTTTTGGGAGGAGCGGTAATTCGTAATTAATCACACCCCTAAACTCCTGCAACTAGCATCTTTCCTTTTCCGGGGGGCAGTCGGAGGCAGAGCCGGGGAACCAAACCTTCGCTAGGGCTCAGCCCACTAGGGTACCGGCTCGCCGCTCTACCGGCTGGCCACCTGGACGGCACGCCAAATCTGCTTATTCTAAATCTATCAATCATTCATTAATGAGAAAAGGCGAACTCGTGAAACAGTGTTGGGATGTATGCGATGGAAATAAGGTGGAAATTCATAAGAAGTCAAACAAAAATTTATGACCCTAAACATAACCTAAACTTAATTGTATCGATTATTATTATCATGGGCAAATTATTCTATTATAGCCTCTTTAAGAAAGCATTTTTTGGAACATTTATATAGACACTCAAACTATTAGTGTGGATCAGGTCAATACAGTGTAATGGTACCAGTTTACACTGATGGCAGTCTGTCTTGGAGGACACTTTAATAAATCTATTCATCAATCATCACAGTTGAAATGCAGAAGCATTATTGGGAGATACCACTAGGGATGGGTATCGTTAAGGTTTAAACGGTATTACTACTTTTATCGATACCACTTATCGATCCTGTACTTTTTACTGTGTTTTTAATTAGAAAATAATTATAAATAAAAATAACTAATTGACAACAGAATTTACAACACTTAATTTTTTGAGCAAATATTAAATTGCCATTTAATTGCAGCTTTAACCAAAAAGTAAAAGGTTAACGGTGTTTAAAGTAAAATAAAGTTTGGAACCTCTTGCAATGTACACTAAATAAAGTAAATGTATTTCATCACTACAAAGGAAGTTTTAGGTAAGCTCTGCTTTATATCTTAATTTTCTCTGTTTTCTATTATCTCTGCTTTATTTCTAAATAAGCATAGTTTATTATTATTATTATTGTACTGTAAAGGCATTTTAATGTTTAAAATTTATTTAGGCTACTGCTAAAAAAAAAATTCTTTAAATATTTGTATGTAGACTGTTTTTAATGCAACCAAAATGTGTGTTTATTAAATTATCATTACTAATTTAGAGAGACCTTATTTGATGTTTATGTCTTTATTTTGGAAGACTGCTAGCATACATAATTATAATGTTCTGATACATTTATTTTAAAAGTTTAATAAGTAAAAACGAACTGTAAACTGAAACTCTAAATTTGCTTTATAGTGTGTCGCGGCTTGATGACAGTGGGACACTGTGGGTCCTAAGGCCAAACCATATGTGAACCACTGCTTTAGATCGTTCATTTTTCTTGAGATTGTCACTCTATTAAGCGCGAGCTTTGGTGTGTGTGTGCGCGAGCTCTGTGTATAGCGTAACCTATGTGTGGAACAGACGGACCTTTCGCGCGGGAGATCTCGTGGTCAATAACAAGTGCAGGCAAATGTCTTTAATATTATAGCAAATTAAAAGGTTAAAATATGCTAGGTAATGTTTATTTAGCAATAATAAATTGATTTTTTTTCCCTCCAGTACCGATAGCAGAACCGTTAACGTCAGAGCTTATCGATATTTCATTCTTTTCTAATTTAGCACCAGTACCGATTAAGTACTGAGTTTCGGTACCTATCTCTACTTACAATCAGTGCTTGTACATCAGTGTCAAAAACGGTCAACAGAAAGTGAGCGCTCCAGCTACCCACCCCCTTCCTCTATGTACATAGGAAAACTACCAGATACCTAGGCCAAAGTGACGTAGACAAAGAGGAAATGATAATTTCAAAATAAAAGTCAAACCTCTCCCGCACCTACAGTCTCTTTAATTTTAATTGTTTCCTGTTGGCGAGCAGCACCGGAAAAACAAAATGGCTGCCGAATGTAATACCAATGTTGATTTAGTATATGGAACTGACGGTATGAAACCATTTTCAATGCATTTATTCATTAAAGTAAATATTTTGGCAAAAAAAAAAATCAACCTTGTAAGATTTTATATGTATTGTTCGTAATATTGTATGATCAAAACAAGAGCTTTAGCAGATTGTAAAAAACCCCAAAATAAAACAAAAAACATCAAATAAAGTCATCAATTGCTTGCTATTAATAATAATAATTTAAAAAAGTACCACAGTGACAAATGCCACAAGAAAATACCTTCAGTTAGTAATACTGAACAGACTTTCTACATTCAGAATTGTTTTCCTCTGCTGTGCATGACTCAAGAGCACAGACTTTCTATCCATTTGTGGGTCGTGACCTATTGGGGAACTATTTTATGAGGGTATATCCCACATGTGAATGATAAATACCATCCCGAATCAGTACTTTGTGTGAATATTTTGTGTGTTCATGAACTCAAGTTTAATCTAAAGAAAGTCATTGCATATTCTTATGTACTGCTGTATTGTTACAGCTGTACGCTGGTGATATTTCATATGCAGAACACTGCCAAGGTATTCTTGGTGACAGACACTATATCTGCCAGCCAGTGGTGGCTGTACTATAAAATCCCTTTGTCTCAACACACTGTTGTTCTGCCTCCTGTCCCTGACCATCAGCCAGACAGAAACCAGGTATGACATCCTTACTTCAACAGTTTTAGCTTCAAATTTTTTGTTTAATTGTTTAGTTTACAGCTTTTGTGATTATTAATTATGTACTTATTGTGTAGGTTTCATCTTTTAGTAGTTCAGCAAGACAGCAAAATGGGCGAGTAAGTGCATTTGTCTTTAAAGATCATTTGAGGTTCACAGCACATGTTTATGAATACAGCATTACATTCTGTGAAACTCATTAACCACTCAAAATGCATTTTGTCACTATTTAGTGATCATTAAGTATTTTGAATGAAGTCAAATAGCTTGATAACTCAAAACACCTTAATGATGATTGTTTCCTCTTTTTCTTGTACCTTATCTATTGATACTGGCAGTCCGGTAAGCAGTCGTTTTTTTAATACTATTTTTCATTTTAACATATACAATGCATTTAGGATATTCACAGATATCAAACTAATATTTAAATGTTTCCGATTCATTTAAAATGTCATTTGCCAGATACGAAGGCCTGGAAATCCAAAAATGGACATCAAGGTATGTTTTAATCATTTAAAAAGCGCTATTCAATATTTACTCAAACATGTATATCGCTTTTTATCTAAATCTAATATCCCTTTATTTATTCAACAGCCTAAGTCAAAAATTTCAGCATCTCGAAAACTTTCTTTGAAGGTTGGATTACCTACTTTGTTGTACCTACAATGTTGCGAAACTGTTATTAAAGCTCCTCTTCCTTCTTCACTCAGATAATGCTTCTAAACAGAGCTATAGAGGATTTGGAGAAAGAAAAACAGGACAGGGAAGAAGAGAAAGATCGCTACCTCAATGAAAAACACCCTCCTTTGAAGCTTTCTGGGCTCTCTCTGGCAGAGTTACAGGTGATGACAATATGTGCAGTTTGTATTCATTGTTTTCTCAAGTTTCAGACCAGTTGTATTTATGTTGCATATTCAACTTCAGAATCTGTGCAAGCAGCTCTATTCCAAAATCGATGTAGTAGATGAAGAGAGGTATGACTATGAGGATAAAGTCATCAAGCACAACAAAGATGTAAGTATAAAACCAATCAATAAATTATGATCAGTATGTATTATAACAGATGGGCATTCATTTCATGGTGAAGTCAGGTGTAGGCATGATGTAGGTTTGTTTTTTAGGTATTGGAACCAAATATGTTTGTTTCAGATTGATCCTATATTAATTAGCCCATATCTCTTGCAAAATTATACAAGGGCAAATTCAAACACATTAAAATTGTGGACAATTCCATACCTGGGTACCATGAAATGCTGTCCACTGTACGGTAGAATTTGACTCACAAACTTGAACACAGTTAAAGATGACCAGAAATGAGTTATTGCACACTTAATCTCGCATAGCTAGATTTTCAAACTAGCAAATTCCAACCGCAGATTCCAGATCTTCATCATGTGGAGCAGGAATGCAAAAACAGACGACACTGAACTGATCAAACCTGAGTTCTGACAATAGGTTGCATACTTCTGAAGGTGCTGGTAATGGAAATGTTGCATTTTACTGATTTTAGATCAATGAGCTTAAACTGAAAGTTCAGGATCTAGGCGGAAAGTTCAAGAAACCTGCCCTGAGGAAGGTGCGTGTGTCTGCTGATGAGATGATGAGGGCCTTGCTGGGCTCTAAACACAAAGGCTCCATGGACCTCCGTGCAAATCTGAAGTCAGTCAAGAAAGAGGATATCAAACAAGAAAAGGTATGGGAATAAGCAAAAAACGGCACCAGAAACAAGTTATTAACTATGACTTTTGCCTCAAACTCTTATAGTTAGTAAGGTCGTTTTTAAGTTTAGGTATTGGGTAGGATTAGGGATGAAAACTGTGGTCATGCAGAATGTGTGCTCCATAAGTACTGATAAATTATACCAATTAGCAACTAGTTAATAGTGAGAAGTGTTGCTGTTTTTTCTAGATTTTATATTTGAATAAAATTTTGATTAGGCTCAGTCACAACAGACGCATTAACTCATCTCCACACTTTGGCAGTAGACATAATTCCATGAGTTGATTCATCTGAAATCACGTCACTACAATCCATTGTTGCTTTATGTCTAACAGGTTTTGACCTCGGAGGTAGGTGACTGGCGTAAGAATGTTGAAGCCATGTCTGGAATGGAGGGAAGAAAGAAGATGTTTGACGCTGCTGGGGGAGGCCAGTAAACCCCTTCGTGAAACCAACCTGACCTTCTGGATGGTCTTCACCAAGAAAATCTAAAATAGAAAGAATGAGGCTAAAGTGTTTTCTGGCTTCGTTGACATTTCTGAACTGTTTTTCCGAGCCAACTTATGGTAACTGCTAAATAATAGTCAACGTAAAATTTAAATCCTGCAATTATTTACTTACCCTTTTTCAATTTAAAGCTGAAATATGTTCTGGAATACATAAGTGTAGATGAAGGCTGACATTGCTCTTATTCTTATCTATGCAAAATTCTTATCCATCAAAGAAAATAAGGGATTGTCAAGATCTAAAAAGCTCCATGAAAGTACATCCCATGATCTAAAGTCTTCTGAAGCTATGGATTTCTGTTATAATACTTTCATGGGTTTTTTTTTGTCCTATTTGTAGCTTGACAGCCCCTTTTCATTGTATGTAAAAATAAATATTAAACGAGTTTTTTTTTTCTTACAAATATAATTTGATAGATCTTCATGAAAGATTAAAGAGCAGAAAAAAACATAGTAGTTTTAGATGTTTTTGAGACTTTTTGAGGCAGTAATTTCATCATGCAATGTGCAAAAAAATGAGTATGTTTTTGTGTGCTACAATGAAGTCTTAAATTGGCATTAAAAGTTACAATATTAAGCAGAACATGACTTCATTCTTTTCTATTCTTTCAGTATTCACAAATATAATTAATTTACCATAAGATCAAATAACATACATGTATATGTTATCGCTTTCTTTAATCATTTTTCATATTTAACACATTTAAGCACTGCATTTCTTTTAAAGGATGGAGAAATAAATAACAGTTCTGTGTGAAATAGTTTTAAATAATTTCTTTTTACATGCATTGCTTCTTGACAAATAATGAACAGCTGGTTTTAAAGATGACAAATGATTAATTGTTCTGTTCCAACATGACAGTAATTCTTGATCCATTCTTGCGTTTTGGCACAGATGTGACATTTCACTATGGTGAATCTGAGAAGACAAGCTAAGCCAAAAGGTTAAGGGATAGGTCATTTCTCATGGAGACGGCAGTAAATAAACAGGTTAAGCAAGCATTGTCACAAAACATACAGCCCTCTTCAGTTCATTCTGTATTTTTAATCCTGCTGTAAACATATCCAATCTGACTATATATTATATATATATGCACATACTCATATATACATACACACACATATATTTGTATATGTAAAAGCATTGAAAAAAAATCTTCATTTTTACTTCTCCAGTAAAATGATCACAATTTAACAATATTTAGCCATTAGGGATTTAAGGTTCTTGTAACCTTACCCAGTAAGCAACAACTTCATTACTCATAATAATGACCTGGACAACACAGCTGGCAGAGAATCAAACACTAATTACAAGGGAAGGGTTACAAATGATACAAAAAGCACATAGGCATGATCCAACATAAACACAAGAACACACCCATGGCGTGACAAACAGACTGATTTATTTTGAAGATTCTATGCCAGGAACAATTGACAGGGTCGCTCCAACAAAAGGCGAGAAAACGTAAACTCAATTTGCTTATATTAATTAAAATAAAATCATAAAATAAAAACGTCATTAACTTTATTCCCTTTATTTTATACACAATTTGTATTGCTCTTTAAGAGTTTATTTATTTTATTTTGTAACACTTTATTTAAGGTGTTCTTGTTACATATTATATGTACTTATATTATAATAATACTTAATTAATTCTTTATATTTGCATGCAATTAATCATAAACCAAACCCTAATCCTAACCCTAACCATGTAGTAAGTACATTAATATTGCTTAGTACTTAAACAGATAATAACACTGTAACAAGGGCACTTTAAAATAAAATTTAACCATTTCTTAAATCAGGATCACAAATTGTTTTTACTTTAAATATAATAAAATTATTTAAATTATTTACTTTATTTACATTTTTTATACATAATGCATAATGTACAGTCATCTGGCCAAATTTGGAACCTGAAAATATATATTTTTATATATTTAATTAGTTTAATAAAAATATTGTTTTTATCATGTTACATTTATCATACCAATTTACCAATTAATTTTTTTTTTTTTTTTTTTTTGACAACAGAATGTTGTTTTTTTCATTAAGATGTAAGCAGTTTGTCTTTTGCGTATAAAATGGAAATTAAATTCTTGTTATTGGCTGACTGACTAATGCTAGTGTTATTAAATTATGATTGGATACCGAAAGGCTTACTTTGGTAATATAAAACCATGGATTAAGATAAAGCTATTGGTCTAAATATGGTAAGTGAGAAAGGAACATTTCTAGAGGCTTTAGTAGTAAGTTGAGAGGGTAGCAATGTCTAAAGTTGGCATCATCTAAAGTGGCTCACACTATATTTTTAGACCATTTGTTCAGTGCAACTAATCTCGCTCAACCT
Source organism: Enteromius trimaculatus (assembly GCA_032361065.1). Classification (NCBI taxonomy): domain Eukaryota; kingdom Metazoa; phylum Chordata; class Actinopteri; order Cypriniformes; family Cyprinidae; genus Enteromius; species Enteromius trimaculatus. The sequence continues at coordinate 2,138,934 of JAUMHP010000067.1, forward strand.
TGAAGAATATTTGAATGCACAGCCTCCATTATAAACTCAAAGGCACTCAAAAGAGAAGTTTATTTTATTTATTTTTTTATGACAGCTATAAAAGACCTAAGGCCTACATTCGTTAAATAAATGTTCAAAAGTCCAAAATAATTTGACTTTGAAGTAATGTACGTCATTTTGTATGTCATTCATTGAAGGCTTGTTTCATCACACCATTACAAGCCTCTACTCTCTTTTATTCATTGTTATTATTGTATTTTATTGTATTTTATCTTATCTATTTGCACTATTTTACTGTTTTGATAATTATTATTTACTGTACTTATTGTATACTGTTTTATTATTATTATTATTATTATTTACTGTACTTATTGAATATTTTCCCAGAGTATAAGACGCAAGGTGATTGCAAACTGAGTCTGAAGTGTTCAAATGCGTTTTTTTTTCTTTGTCATCCTTTCCATTCAAAATGCTTGCTACAGATACAAAGACTAACTTGATCCATTTTTTATAATAGACAAAAGTTCCTGAGGCAGTGTGTAAACATGATGGACCCAATGGGAGGTTGTGTTAATTTTATAACCTTTTTAAATGTATATTAACGTAATTTTATACGTTCTCTGGATTCGAACCCATAACTGCATGATAACATCTTGTCTTATAACGCTCTACATACTGAGATACACCAACCATGAAACATAAAGCAGATAAATTAATACAAAACATGAATATGCAAATGTCCTGTTGCCGATAGGGGTGCAATTGTAGTATACACTCTGATGGGTCATATTTCACCGCTATTGCACAATCGACCTACAGTATATGGCCGTATTGGTTGGAGGACAGGTTGTGGTAGCATCTCCTTATTGCTAGCAATACTGGTTGTTGCAATCAGATCCATCCATGACTTTTCTGAGTAGAATCCAAGTCTTTTCTTGTCAGATGAATGTGTGATTGAGTTGTTAGAGTGGCCAATGAAATTGTCTGTGGTGGCGAGGTTTGCCATCAATTGTTTTGGGGGAAAAAAGTGTGCATCTGCTTTTAGTGTTGCTTGTTGTTTTCCCACATGCCACGTTTGGAATGAAAATGATGGAAAAAATTTCTGAGGTGCAGTCGTTCCACCTCTAACCCATTTTCTAAGACTCTAAAAGAGAAAAATAAGAGATTAACAAGTGTGCTAAGTAAATTTTGTTGACTGTTTTGATACTAAAAGTTTTATTATTAGTAGTAGCACTATACATTTTCTATGTAATTTTATTTGAACAAAAACAGTGCATTTTTATGTTGTTGCTGACACAGAAGAGTGTACACTATTTGTGTTCAGTGGACGCCCACCAAAATGGTTCTGTGGTGACGCAGAGAGACACAAATAAGACGAATTGTTTAATAATCATTTTCAATTATTTTTGTGTACAAAAGTATTCTTGTTGCTTCATAACATTGAAATAGAACCACTGACGGCAGATGGACTATTCTGAATATGTTTTTCATACTTCTCTGGACATTGACAGTGTTATTTACAAGCTTTACTAGTTTTCATCTTTTTTATTTTTCTCCATAAGACTGTTTACTAAGGTAGTCTTTAGCTTCTCAAAAGTACAATCATTTCTTTAACTGCAAAACACTTTTAATCAGTGAGAGTGCTCTGATGTAACAAACAAAGCACTAAAAAGAATAAGAGTTCCAAAGATTGGCTTTCATTACCTGTCCAATAACTCCCAGTCTTCACCCCCCCATTTGTCCTTGAATTCTACTATGTTCATGCCACCAATGCGGTCTATGTCGGACTTGTAGATTCCCATCAAACCATAACCAGCAACCTCCCAAAGACCTACGGAGTACATTTGCATTATAGGCACGACATATCTCTACATGTACCAAACATTAATCAGTGACTGCACAGCAAGATAAAACAAGATAAAAAGGTTTATAAAACACTAATTAATATATATCAGTACCAGCTGGGGCTCTAGGGGAAGCACCACAATCCAGTCTCATCACAATTGGAGCATACACCATCTTTCCCTCAATACAATGTTTTCGTATAGTGGTTATTATATTCACTGGATAGTAGAGGTGCAGGTCACACAGGAACAAAATACTGTGCTTATCCTGTGAAGGAAGAACTAAAATATATCAATTCACTCATCCAAAACAATAGCCTCAAAGATCATGAAAACTGAAACATGAAGAGCTTATATTGTTAAAATGAGGTTACCTACTTCAACAAGATCTATTCCAGCTTGAAGGCCACCAGATCTTTGAAAATTACCTTCCATCTTCTTAAACTTGTAACTGTATGTGCATATTGACATCATTATACATAAGAACTGTGCACTGATGAACACACACACACACACATATATATATATATACACACACACACACAAAGTCTAAAACAATGCGTTTTACCTTGGCAGTGTTGCCTTTTTGAGTCTTTTTTCGATATCAATGTCAGAGCTCTGGTAGTCTACAATTATTACATTAAAGTTTTTGTCCCCTGTTGCTCTGTACACTTTTTCCATTTCCCTAATAAACTGTATGATCCATCTGGCCTGATTTTTCACTGTTGAAAGATAAACAAAGACTGCATTCATATATATATATATATATTTTTGTGCGAGCACGCAGGTCCTGATTTTGCTGAGTTAGGTGCGTTCCTGGGTCAACATATTTTGTTGACCCTGGAACAACATTTTATTCCAAAATTTTAGTTTTGACCCTATCTCTACACCTAAACCTAACCCTACCCATCAGAGGAAATGATAGATGACTGACACTGATGTACAAGCACCAAACACTGATTGCAAGCCTAAACTTCACAAAAACCATAAACTAGTTCTTCAAATCTGATTGGCTAATCACAATGTTGTTCCAGGGACACCTCGAACTCAGCAAAACCAGGTTCTGCATAGGGGGCACAGACAGTATCAAACAATACAATACTGTCACATTCAGTTGACAATATTGCAATCAGGTTGTAATGTTGGCATAATACATTTTTAACAATATTATACAATAACAGTAACACTATTTTATATGGAAGCATATGTGTAGCAAAATTCAATTTGCAATGCAATATTCAAAATAGCAATGTATTTCTTATTTAAATGTACATTTCCGTTACCCTACACGTGCAAAGTTTGGTGCAGAAAGAAAATGATAATGACATAATATTATTTACATTTGCCATTTACAACAGTAATCTTAATATGTAAATTGCATACTAATTTTAATGCTGTATAAGTTGCAAAATTAAAAAGTATAACCCAAATTCATCTGATATGTGTAACATGTCCAAGCAGAAATCATCTGAATTGTCCGAAATGCATTTAAACTAACAGTTAAGACACTTACGATTGCATTGTCATCATGGCGGCGTGGGATATTTGTAGCAAAACTCAATGTGTCTTTGAAAATGCATTCTGAGCTGACCATGCCCACCCCCGTCAATCATTGCTTCAACGTGGGGATTGGTTGAAGTGTTTTTCTGTTTGTGACAGACTTTGTCATTCATTTTCAACAATAAAATCTCTTGGGCATTCAAGTATGTTTTCATGTTAACTCTGAAGGAATTTTAATAATGCACGTAGAAAAAGTAGGAAATAAGTGTTATTGTATTCTAACATAAAATAACTGTATCTTTTATAATGTTTAATATTAATATGCTTCTTAATAGTTTTCTCACCGTTTTGGGCACATTCAATTCATAAACGCTGAAAAATATGTCTTCGTCAGCTTTTTGGCTGCTTCATGTATCCGTACCGTAACAAATAGATGTGCGCAGAATGTGACGGCTCACGTAACCGTGGTCTGTTAAGGCTGACAATTCAGCAAAACGCTCCAATATTGATCTAGTTCTGTCACCTACATACATGTACAAATCTTATAAAACACCACTTTTTTTTTTCTTCTTCATGCTCCACTTCATATCTCCAGCCGCTACGCTTTGAACGTAACACGCTCCCCGCCAAGCCCTGCCTTGAAGCAATAATTGAAGGAGGTCATGGTCCCACAGCGTCATGATAAAAATGCAATCATTAGTGTCAGTGTTAGTTTAAATGCATTTCGGACAAATAACATTTAAATGTAATTAACTGTTTTTACTGTTGTAAATGGCAAATGTAAATGATATCATTTTCGTTTTCGTTCGGCACCAAACTTTGCACATGTGGGGTAATGGAAATGTAAATTTAAATAAAAATAAATAAATTGCAAATTGAATTTTGCTACACATATGCTTCCATAATTTTAAGCAGTCCTCGTTACTTATATTACTATTGAAATAACAGTTAATTTTGCATAATTAAAGTTAAGTAACCCTAAAGCTAACCCTAACCATATAGTAAGTACATCTACCCCCGTTCATTTACTTTGGCGAGATGTGTATTGATTTTGGTGTGTTAAGTGCAAAGGCATAAGCTCTAAGTCATCACAGTTGTCTTTAGCTATTACATTAATTCCAACAAGACTTAAATACAAAATAGTTATACATAAAACCGATACTGATACAATTTTAGATTTTTAAATTTTAAAGATTAGTTTCACCTGCCACAATAATATGAACAGTAGCAGATGGGTTCCAGCTGAAGGCTTGTGGACTGCAGAGGATTCTTGTCTCGTCTGAATTATCAGCTAGTGCATAAACATAACGCGAAACAAGAACTTTCTGACCCTGTGGGCCCACAAGTTCTAGTTCCACTAGATAACGGCTGCCCACATCCTTGTCTTCACGCCTTACGACATTCACCACATGTAACAGGGAGTAGCCACTGAAAAGATGGTAAAAACTATTTTAGTGTAACATCCCACCTAGTTTCTGTATTGTCATGCTGGAACAAAAATGTTGGGGCAGTTAAGATACCAGATAAGATACACGTGTTTACATACTTTTACTTTCACTTAAGTAAAAATTTGATTGACAGCTTTTACTTACAATGGAGTAGTATCTATACTTTCACTCAAGTACTGGACTTGTACTTTGTGTACTTTGTCCGTTTCTGGTCAGTTGCATAACAGAACCATACAAATATGATTTTGAAAAAAAGTGACACAACTTGCCCCAACTGTCATGTTAAATTGAGGTATTAATGAATATATGATTCACCAGCATTTTGAGGCTAAAGTAGTTTTTTTTCCATACACAAATTTTTTTGCAATTTTTTTGTCTGTTAATAAACAAACAATTTTATATGTAAAGGGTTAAAAGAAGTAAACACTGGAAGCTTACCGCGTCTCTTCTTTTGAATGCAGCGCATTTAAAAAGGCTCTAACGATTGGCATGGCATGACTTTGGGGCATCACAATGTTTCCAGATGCTCTGCAGGAATTTGCCACATTGGCAGTTTGCTTTGAAGCAACATTAAGAGGTTTCACATCATAGACACGCTGCCAGAAAGGGCCTTCCGGACCTGAATTTAGCAAGTATTGCAATGGAAATATTTCTAGTAAATAAATTGAGCCTACAACTATAAAAAAACAAAAAAAAAAACAAAGCATTCTAGGTTTCAGCAATGAACTGTCTTCATATCATGAGCCAGTAGTTTTTTGGAATCTTTATTAAGATTACTTTTAGCGTAGGAGTTTTTTTTTTTTTTACCTGTATCTTTTTTTATTACTTCAGGATCTTCAACCTCGGTCAGATAAGAAGCAAAGCCTTGACTAAAAAAGTAAAGATGTGACAGCATGCAGTTAATCAAAGACAGGAAAAACTGGCAAGGCTTGTGTATTAATGTAATGACAAGGTGTGTGTAGGTGTATTCGGATGAATACAATACTGTATGCTTCATACTCTGCCTGAAAGGATGAATCTTGTTTGTAGAAGCATATCTCATCGTTATTTGAATGAGTTTGCCTTGTGTAGTCATTTGGGTACACTGAAGAAAACTGAATCTACAAAAACATAGCCAGTGATACTAATGAACTCTTTAAGGTTTAGTTATTTCTCTGTTTATTAATCTATAAATCAAAGTTACTTTATTACTATACTATTGTTTTTTGACAGGTAATTTCCCTGCTGAAAAAACAGCATATGCTGGTTATGGTTAGGTAGGTTTTGAAGCTGGGTTGCTGGTTTAAGTCGGTCCTTTGCAGGTTTATGATGTTCCTTTGCCAGTTTAAGTCAGTCCTTTGCTGGTTTATGCTGGTCACATGCTGGCAAAGTATGTTACCAGAAAACGACAGCATAAACCAGCCAAATGACCAGCTTAAACAAGCATAAACCAGCATCCCAGCTTCAAAACCAACCTAATGAAAATAAGCTGTTTTTTTGGTTCTTAATACATGACCTAATGATAGTTTATACATGTATCAATAATTTATACTTGTATAGTTATACTTCTGTCAAAAGCTGTTCATAATTATTTCCTCAACAAATTAATGTGTTATGCAGTCTGTTTAACTACCTACACTGAATTCAGAATATAAATCAAGTAAAATATGACTTCTTTTGCCATGTAGGAATCATTAACATGTTAACATTAGCTGTAATCGCAATACAATCTTTTTCTAGGACATTTCTATGGTTAACTTGCTAATGTTAGCGATTGCACCTCAGATTAAAGATTAAGGAAGTGTAACTCACCAAATACACTCCCTCATAGCGTCCAATTTGTTTATTGAGTATGTAACTTGGATTGTAAGGGCATTCAGGAAACAAGTTTTTCAGGTAGGACTCATCTAGCATTTTGTCTGTTTAAACAAAGAGAACATATCTGGTCTTAAAAAAACAACAACAAGAACTAAAAAGAGAACGGTTAAAATGTCATTCAGGAGATTTACATAATGCTAACATTTATAGGTGTGATCTCGTGGGTCTTCTTTGATCATATCTCCTATAGGATGTGGTGATATGGGAATCGGCTCAAGGAGCCTATCATAACTCGCTTTGCTTTGAGGTATGTGATCGATTTCTCCCATTTGTAGAGAAGATTCATCTGATAAAACAGTTTAGAACAGATGTTATCAACAAGTCTTGTAAAATTCATAATTGATACACCTCTACCACTTTTGTTCCAATGGCAAATATATCAACACTGGCAAAAACTTGACCTTGTTAAAATCTCCTTGTTGCATGTTTCTATTCATTAAAGATACCTTCATAATATCACATCACAAACAAAACAAACCTTTGGCTACGGGGTTCATAATTGTGTAATTTTGGGACAAAACGTACCTTCATATAATGACAAAAACTCAGAGGATATCACAGAAAAAGTGCCATTGTCACGGTGTAAACTCCACTTCCAAAAAAAGAAAAGAAAAAGAATCTGAGATTAATACAATTTTAGGATCACTGTACAAGCTTGTCTACCCCACACATACTTACAGCTATTTCCAGATGATCCATTCCAGAATTCTGTTTTAAAAGGATTTCAAAAAAATATTTCATGTCTTTCACTAACCTAAGGAAGAGAGAGACCCTACGTTATAGCATGATACGGTCTTTTTTGTGTATGATTTAAAAAGAAAATTAATAATAAAATAAAAATAAAAATCCTTACAAGATAGGTTTGGAGATCTGGGATGCAAATTTCCAATACTCGCCTGGAGCGGTCCATTCATTTCCTGTCTAATTCAAGACAGAAACACGCCAACATCACAATCAAAGCGATTAAAGGTTTACTTTGTATAACATATTTGAATAATTAATCACATTTTATATTTGTACGTATACTGTACCACAATATAAAAGGAAACAACTAATGCAGAAGCTGTTTTACCATCTTTATTGCGCTCTTAGTTTCAGAAGCAAAAAGTAGAGATGTGAATGGCAGTAAAGTGACTCTAGTTAAAGCCAGTATGGTGGATGTAGCATGTGACATATGTGATTTTGGATGCACATGACTTTAGTGTGAACATGGCCACATCCATCTACATTTCAAAACATTTCAAATTCTTTCTTTAAAGTGGGCTGCAGAACTGGTTGTTTTAGAAAACGGTGACACGTTTAGTCATATTTTACAAAGTGTGTCAATGTAGGCGAGCAACTTTTACAAAAGGCTTAAATACACCAGACAGAGTGTGACTTGAGTTTTAGGAAGCGTTTGTACTTGTTTCGGGTAAAAAGGTTGCTTTTTAGTGCAATCATTGCCGTGTAAATGATTTATTCTATGACACAATGAATGGAATATTATTAGTCAAATATGCTCATTTATTTTTAACTTATTTTTAGTTAACCGACATAATTGCATAATTTAAGTTGTATTCAGGTGTAAAATGTTCACTTTCGTTATATATTGCAACAACTTGAATCACTAACAAACACATCCACATTTCTACCAGACATACCTCACCAACGTAGACGAGACGTTTAAGGTTATCCGGACTATCGTTTAAGCTGAGCCAGAACTCTGAGTTATCATCAGAGGAAACAGCAAAAATATATTCATCTATAAGCATAACGATATCAGTGCATTTGTTAATTGCCTTCACAAATGTTTCATATAATATAATATGATAATATAATAAAACAATGTTATTTACATGCTGGACCCACCAGTTTCTGCAGGATGGAGGTAGCCAAAGATTCGCAGACCATAATTGGTCCACTGAGGTGATATAGCAAGCCTGCTGATTGTAGTACGCACCTTTAAATAAACCAATGATATTATATTGTAGGACTATCACTTGATAAAGGTATATACATTTATACTGTATATATACAGTATATGTATAGTACTAACATTGGGAAATAGTGGATAGAGCAGGTTATTCCTAAGTTGATCAAGGGATCCACCACAACAGTCTTCAAAAACGTGCAAATTCACTCGACCCTGAGAAGGAAATAGAAAGCTGTTTTCAGTAAGCCATCATAGAATAAATAGTTTGCAACTGGAAAGAATTTGCAGATATTGCTTCTAAAAGTACATTTTAAAATCTAAGGTTACAGGTGAACAGTTTTACAATCCACCTGCCTAGTTCAGCGGTTCTCTGTATAAGGTAAAATATGATTTTTTTTTTGCAAATAAATATGGTTCCTCCAGAATATTACAAAAATATTAAGAAAGAATTCTCTCTTGCTCTCTTTTTAAATCACAATACACTTTATAAAATGACTGTTATGCACACCTTATCTGTTTTGATCAGCGGCCGGTCATCAGCGATATTTATCTTAGGAAAATCACAAGACGAAGAAATGATTGAAATTTGAGAAATGAGAGAGAAATGGTATCGTATCTTTTGAAATATTTATACATAAAAGTATAAACCTGGATTTCTTTTACATCTGATGTTTTATCATCAAGGGGTGATTCTCTCTTCATGATATCTTTGTGGATGTTTGTTTTAGCAGGCCCTTGAAGAAGTAAAAAAACCCAAAAAACATAATTTACATACATACAAAGCAAAAGTATTCAAATGCTTCTTCGTTTGAATAGCTTGCATAGTGAATTCACACTTTTACAGTTGGTATTATACTATATTGTATGAAGCATTATCATCCCGTACATGCAAAGCCCTCCTTATCTACTGTATGTTATATAAATTCAGACTGAAAAGTGTACATACTACAAAAGCAACAATAACAGCTAAATACATTTGATTTAGGATTTGATTTGACAGAAACAAACAAATAAATCCTAGTGAAAACCCTAATAAATCTTAACCTCTGTTTGAAAGAGTGTAAACGTCATAGCACTTCTAGTGTAAAAGTGGATATTTTACACTGGCTCTAAATAGAACAACAATAGCTTATACTGTAGTTAAATGAAGGGTGGAGTTGCAGAAAATGACAAAGCTTGTGAAATATTACACCTTATATAGTTTTGTTCAGTTAATACTTGTGTAGATCAGGTATTTTATGAGTGTCTAATTTGAACAAATCAACTTTTTCCTCAGTTCTGTGTTTATAAATGATCTGGCATGCTGAATTGGATTGTGGGACTTAAACTTTATTGCAAATACAATTATTGCAGTAAATTACTGATGAAGAATAGCAGGCAAACAATTTTTGGACAAAGAATAAAAAAAACATAACAGATCAGCCAATAATTAAATAAGCTAAAACAATCAATAAAGATTGAAGACTTACCAGCAGGCAAAACTTTTTTTTGTGAGTCCACATAATACACTCCCATATATATAAAACCATAAAATACAATACAAATAATGAGTACAAAAAAGAAATATAACATCACCTTGCGGTGGTGAAAACCTTTCAGAAGCAACATCATGCTTGACACTGGACACGGACTGATGCCCAGGATGTATTAAGCTGCTTTTCGACACCATTGTCTCACACAAAAACCGGCTGAACAAGATTTGTATAACAGGGCTTAGTTAAATTCCATGTTGACACTAGTCCAGAATCTCTTTAAGTCTTCCTAGAGTAGATCTTATTAGCTTGTTAAAAATGAAGAAAGAGACTATGAAAAACTTTTTCTTTTATTTAGATCTCAAGAAAGGTAAAATAAAAAGCTGAATGATTTAGAGCAGCGGTTCAAATGCCCTTACTTACCCCCACCCCTCTTCATATTTTGCATGGGTTTAACAAGGCTAATTCACATATTCATTCATTCACTTTGCTGGGCACTTACAATCGAATAGAATAAATGTTGTATGAGATAAGAGGCATATGGAAAATCAAAAGTAGCTGCGACATGCTGAAAAGGACTTTTTTCCCCTAAAAATAAATAATGTCTTTTTATTTTGCTAAATTTTACAGCCTTGGTAAATATGAGCAAAGGTGGCTGTGAAAATAAATCATTGTTTTAAATAAAACAATAGAGAGAAAATGACTTATGTTATGGATATTAAAGGCAACAGCATGCATCCACTGATTCAGGTTCCCTTTCAGTCAATCACTCCGAGTCACGTCGGATATGACCAGTGAATTGGGATCTCGCCTCGAGCGGACCAATCTACTTTGCATGTATGAAAACATGCCAATGATAATTGGCATTCACTGATAGCATCCAGCTGCAGCTGATCACTGCGTGAGTATAAACAGGCAGCGGATGTGTGAATCTATAGCTTTTCGCTTCTGAGCTGAGCTTCATAAGTTCTGTTTCAAGTGCTCGTCCTGGTGAAAGCCAGACGAGTGCTTCTTCTGGCAGGGGGCGGACTGGTCTAACGGTGATGGTGAGGAATTCCCCTCTGAGGGCTCCTCCTTCCACCAGTGCTCCGCTATCGCTGGAGCTGGCATTCGAGCAGTCTGGCCCCCTACGAGGGGTACCAGCTGTTACCTTTGGTTCTCCCTCCTGATGATCAGATGTTGGCCACTGCATCGGAAAGAGAGTCACACTCTGGGGATGAAGTCCACTGGGCGCTTCGCTGTGCCAGATACTGACCCAGAGTTGGTGGCTATGCTTGCCCGGGCCGCTGAGGGGGTCGGGAACAAAAGTTACGCGACAGTCTCTGGGTCATACGATGTCCATTATAGGGGTCCAGGAGCACCATCTGTGGTTGAGTCTGGCAGACATGCACGAGACAGACAAGGCCAGGTTCTAAGCACAAGGCTAGTTTCGTATCACACTCCTATCGTTACAGGCAACAGTGCGGAGACTGGAAGGATGAACCAACAGACTACCCACCTCACTTCTGCGGGTACGCAGGCAAGACTTGCACACACTCAGACCCATCTTCGGACCAGCTACGAGACGCTCAATCTGGGTCCCTGCGGTCCCCCTACTCACCCGCCACCTCCTCTCTCAGGTCCTGTCGGTGGCCTCCTATTGGCCCACCCGGACCTGACAGCCCCTCTGAGGAAGGACCTTCTGACTCAGAGACGGGGAACCCTTTGGCACCCGCATCCAGACCTGTGGGTAAGCATGTCCTAGTCATCAGGTTCCTCAGAAGGTTGAATCCTTCACAGCCCCCCACTGTACCATTTTGGGACCTGTCACTTGTGATGAGAGCACTGCAGTGGGTCCCATTTGAGCCTTTTCCAGCAGTTGAGCTCTGCTCCTGCTTGCACTGGCCTCCATCAAGAGCGTCGGGGACCTCCCTGACAACGTGAGGACAACGTGAAAGTATGCCTATACAAAAACAAAAACTTTGCTCACTGCAAAAGCTTGCAAGTCCCCGACCCTCTTGATTAAGGTGAACACAGGAACTTAGGCTCCGATGACTTTAGCAACTCAAAGGGAAAGGGACCCCTTTAAAGACCAGCCAGAACAACAGAGGGTTTCCAGAAGGATTTAAAATTCTTGCACACCTCAGGAACCCAACGAGCAGGTTGTGCTTCCCCACAGACCCACCCGGGGACCACCCGCCCACTGCATCATGATGTAATTCAAAAGGAAAATCTATAAGGATATATGAATGAAAACCAAGACAAAGCAGTGCTTGTTTACCCTATTGAATTTCAGTAATGTTGATAACTTTAACTTTTCATGCTGTCATGAAAACATTTGCATATTAGAATGATTGGGAAAGATCACATCACATATCGCCTTCACTTGGCATGCTTGTTTTCATCATTGCTCAGCACTGGTTGCCAACCATCAACTTGGTGTGTACCAGTCCTAAAAGAGATGAAAAGTAATCACCTCTATCAGTTTTAAAAGCTTTTCTGTAGGAGAAAGTACATTCCCTCCATGCAATGCGAAATACCTCTAGTTTAGTTTTCTTCTATCTGCGTTCTATTTTCTGGGAAATATTTTCACCCTCCACTCCAAAAAGACTGCACATAAGTACTTTCTAATTTATCAACACTAAAACAAAACAATATTATATTAATGTAGATGTTTTACCATGTTACATCTGTTTGCTGCCTCAAAACTCAAAACAGTTGCTAGTGAAATGCTTTAGACTGTGTCTAAAATTGCCAACAGCCACTCAGCATTATCATGACATAATTTTCCTTTGGCTCCAGAGTAATAGGCACAGCTTATTAAATTTAAAAATCATAAAAAGAGCATTTCCTTTAATTAAACCAACATAAAAGTCACTAAAGGGGTAACATTGCTGTAACTATTAATCACACCTTGAATATCTTATTGCTTTAATAAAACGGTTGTCACGCAATATAAGTATTAAATCCTAAAATGTATGTTTTTCTTTTTGAAAAGTTTATTAAATGCTATTTATAGTACAAAACCTGACAGCAATAATAAATGGCAAGAGAATAATATAGTGTAACATTTCTCATCTTATGGAGCCCACATAAAAACAGAGAATAGGAACTCCTCTCAACCGCTGTGATTTTAAAAACCATTTATGATATTTTCTCACACATATACAACTTAACTCTCAGCATGAGAAAAAGCATAAAACTATCTTATTGGCTGTTTAGTACTTTTGCTACCGCTTTATTGTTTATTATGTAGTATATAGCACAGCTCACAACGAAGAGTTCTTAACTCCTTTGTTAACTAGGCATTATTTTTCAGAAAGATATTAATGTTTGTTTTACAATACTATAAAAAAAGGTGGTAGGAAAAAATGGATTTCAGTGCTTTTACTAAAGACCGTGAATGTTTTGTGATTAAAGTTTTATGGGGGAAGACAACAATTTTGCAAGAAAATTTAAAGATTTTGCAAGAGGATGCAAAGTCTCCTGGGGGAATGCAATACTTTTGAGAGAGAACGTAATAGTTCCCCTTCAGTCGAGTTCACTCCGACGTTACATATGGGATCTCGCATGAGAGACCAATCGCCTTCGAGTCTTTT
>JAUMHP010000067.1:2152635-2174626 GCA_032361065.1 Enteromius trimaculatus
AAATCATCTGGTAAACCTATCCTTATTTTAACAACAATTCGGCTCAAGATTAATAAAACAAACAGGTGCCCATCCAAGAAGGTGGCTGGTACGTAGGACCTTTGGGAAGGTAATTTGAGACAATAGGGCCTATGTCACAAATTGCTACATTTTCAGAAACATGTTGGGTAGATAACTGTGCCGAGCAGTTAAAACTGTTAAAACTGCACGATGCAGCTTAAGAAATTATTTACATGTTTCTTAAAAAATTACACTTGAACTCCTTTGTATGGATTTGTAAGGAATGACATGCTATTGTACATGAGCTGGTGCTGATACAATTTCCTCAGTCACAGTCTCATTATTATTATTATTATTATTATTATTATTTACAGTGCAGTTGTAGGTAAAGTCATACATATTGTGGGTGGATAGGGGATTGTGTTAAAAAAAAAAAAAAAAAAAAAAATTCTCTCTCTGCAGGCACTTGAGCTGCTTTTGTGACAATGCGGGGGCAGGAGCAGCAGGCAGTCACACACACACACACCCCCCTCAGAACTACAGGAGCACGGATTCATCCCTCACTAATGCCTGCACTGTGTCGCAGTAGTAAAGGCAGCAGTAGTTGGTGCAATACGCACAATTCTATCTATCAGTGTGGTGAGCAGCTACAGTCTCTGCTGTGATCTGAGAAAACACAGAGAATTCTGGGTACTTTGCCAGTTTTAAACCTCTCCACAGTTTGTGTCTCTCCTCAAAGTTAATCTGCGCTAATGTGATTCAGAGGAAACTGGTGCTTGAGCTAGAAAATCTCACATTTTTACACAATTATTTTCCTCTAGCATTTTTTAGTATTTGTAATAATAATAAAAATAATAACAGCAACAACATTATCATTAGCATCATATAATGAATTTATTTTATTTATCATGGATTATTCATTTGTAAAAGGCCACTGCATAATTAAAATCAAATTTGCCTTCATCAGGATCAAAGTACCAGCTGCCACTTGCAAACAACTGAACAAAACAAAAACCTGTCACTTTAAATTAGGAATATGTGTCTTTATGATACACAAAGAGCCCCTATTATTATCTTACAGCATTTCTGATTATACAGTATGCAGTTTCAACTGATCAATCAATGACAGCAAATCTGCAGTATGTGATAAAATGCATTATTGATATTTCACGACACTACAATTATCCCATCCCATCCATGTATTTATCTTGGCGTAATTCTTTTGTAGCAATTTTATTTACCATGCTTTTAGTATCAAAGATTTTGGAGATATTTGTGAACAATTTGGCATTCAACTTGTACTGAAATTTGGCTAGGATGACTATATCAGTGCCCTCCAATAAATTACAGATTAAAATTGAAGAACGGTTTTGTGCCATCTTACGTTATACAGGATAGTGAATATAAAACACAAATTACCATATTTTCTCAAGACAAACTTGAAAGTTTGAGCTGTAGCATTTGGGAAGAACAGGAAGGGTGAGCACAGTGGGGAAATGAATAAGACAGAATAAAAGTAGATGAAAGCATTAGAAGAGAAGAACATTTTTATACTCTGCTAAGCCAGCTGAGAAATGTGAATAGGTCAAACTGACAAAAAAAGTGCACAAAATTGACGACAGAAAAAAAAAAGAATGTGAAGGATGAGAAAAGGAGAGAGAGAGAGGGATTCATCTAAGTTTAACTGAAGCTTCAACCCACTTCACTTGCTTTTATTGCCATTGTACACACACATTTGTTTGTGCTTGTGGATATTTAGTATGCCATGGCACCAGGCTTTTTCACTCGGAATGTGTGTTTGTGTGTTGTCTAGTTTACGCACTTTGTATTTCGAATTTCCCAGCAGCCCCATGACTTTTCGACCTTGCATACCTGTTTTTACTTCCTCTCACCCCTTCTGTCACACTTAGTTTTCTCTCAGTCTGTCCTCAAAAGAAAAACGTGGCTGCATTCAACAAAAAAAGAGAAAACATTAAGAAAGAAAATAAACATTATTAACGGGCTGCTTTAACAGTTGAAAACATAAAAACAATAAGAAAAAGACGACAACAACAACAAAAAGGCAAGACCCAAACATTTTATCAGACAATGAGCACTCCATGTTTTTAGCACTGTCTATTTTTGCTCCCTAGCTTTGCCACCTGCTGAGAGGAAGCTTTATTTCAACATCTATTATTCACAGCCTCCACTTCTTTGAAACTTTCAGATAGAATGGATTCAACTTACACGATTCTCATTCAGTCCACTGGACTGACTCTAAGTGCCTAGGAATGGTAAAATATGGAGCACGGTTTCTCTTTAAATGTGAAGTTTGTAATTTATATGCACCTTATAGCATCACCAAATAGACCTATGCGATTGGTTGGTGGTTCTATCCAAAACTGCCGTTTATTGAGCTAATACAGCTTTGTTGGAATGTTTAGAATGCTCAAACAAACAGAAAAAAAACTAACCAGCCCTGGTTGTTGTCTATCATCTTTATAGTTGCAGAAATTGGCGCTAAGTCTTCATCTTCCAATATATATAACTTATTTTCCATTGCAGAGCCTGAACAAGTGTTTTTTTTCTCTCTCATATTCAGAGGATGAATGGATTAGCAGTATTTTCTCCCTGAACAAGCTCTCTGCTTTTCACTTTTATTCCTCCAATCCTTTCCTCCCTTGGGGATATCCTGTGTGCGTGTGCCACGCTGCATACGCTGCCTGTAATGTTCTGATTTCGTGCTCACTGACTCCTGTCTTATCGCCTTAGCCATTTCTGGAAGGAGTTGATCTTTATCGCCCCTTTCAATCCCGCCGGCGAGGCCACAAGCGCATGTTGAAATAAGATACAAGCAGATGCTACAAACCATGTTCAACATCAAAGTCTTGAGAGTCTTTTTTTCCCAGTATTGTAAGGTTAATTCCTAGATACACACGTTTAAACCCCTGTCGGGTTTCAGTATGCTGGTTTATTAGTTGGTGGGAGGTTTTATTTTGGGTGCCCCTGTGTTATATATATTTGCTGGTGTCTACCGACATTCATTCATAAACTTGTTGGAGAAAACATACAAATCTGCTTTAAAAGTTAGTGAGCTGCCTTGCTATCTACAGCACTGCCTACATAGACAGCTGGCTTTAAAGGCAGCATCCTAATCACAATGAAACCTCATAAGTAACTGAATTCAAACATTCGGGTTGGCAGCAATTTCTGGGGATGACAAAAATAGCACTCCTCATTTGAAAAAAACAAGCATGGGAGACAAGCTAACATCTTGAGTTTGATTCTGTGCCAACAACACTATACTCTAATAACCTTAAAATACATGCTGCCCACAAATATTGATTGAAAAAAAAGGTAATTTATGGTTGATTTGATCAATTTTGTTGTTACCAAATTTCTTTCTCAATTTGTCTGCCTATTTGGATTGGGTTCATGACGCTACATTCATGAAGTTTTCTAGCTAGGCATCTCACTGCATTTTGGAGTCACCATTTATTCTCTGTCCACTAATTCATATTGAATTCCCCCAATGACCCCCTCCAAATCTCTGTGCCATCCTCCCTTGCTGTTCTTTGGGAAAACATTGCCTATCAAACATCAAATCCGATTCCATTAACAATCAGCAGCTTTTTTTGCTTTGTCGCCCCATTGCCGTGTCATCTGGGTGGAAAGATAATTGAGTTTCCCTGCTTCATGCATACATTGATGCCAGCAGAGCCTTTTAAAAGCCTATCTGTGTGCAGAACTCTGACTATGACCTGTCCTGGTCCACAAGCACTCTGTGATATTAGACTGCGCTTAGACAAATGCACACAGGCCCTGAGTGCTCCTCTCAGAGACTCTCACATACACAATCACACTCACTCATGCTAAAAGAAAGAATCATGTGACTGGGAAGGGGACGCAAGGGACTGGAAAGGTAGAACCCAGAACGAAAAACAGGGGTGGGTGTAAATGACATGGAAGTTAAAACAGAGAGGGTGATGAAAGGCGAGAGATCTACAGACTCTAATTAATTTCAGCCTACCACTTCAAAAGCAAAACAAAGCCCCTACTGTCATCTACATCCCCATTGATTCAACTCAAAAGGCTTGAAGAGTCTTAAGTCTGGGGTTTTAGGTAGACCACTGGTGTATGGGACAATTCCACTGAGCTCAGTATAGTCTGGTAAATTTTGTCTTCTTTACGGTGCAAAGAAAGTTCATTGTCAGAAGCATGACATACCACACAAAGGTGTATTTACAGTAGTTACATTTACATGGAGCCTAATAATTTGAACGCATATTTTTAGGTGTGCTAGAAATTCTGGCAATTATGGTGTGTCATGCTGAGTTTCCTAACATCTGTAGTCAGCTGACTGTTGCTTTCTCTGACAGAACCACTCAGAATGCTCATAAGCTTCTCATTGTTATGCCTAAACTGAGACTAAATTGATACTAGTTTACAGCAAGTATGGGGCTCCACCTCAATTTAGCAGGGGGTCCTGCAGATTTGCAGGGGTTAGCCAGAAAAATGTCATCTCTGCATCAGGTCACAGAACAACAGCACAATAATGAGCAGTTAATGAACCACACTGATAGCTGCATGACTGTGTCTGTCATGTCTGTGTGTGTCACATGTTGGGTGTCGCAAATCACTGTGTGTCCCACCCTCCCCTCTGGTTGTCTGGTAACTCTCGAGTCCATCCTGGAATGGACAGTAGGGGCTTTGGCCCCAAGACAATCGCTTCATCTCTTTCTCTTTGCCCTGAGGGGCACAGTTGTTGAGAGAAAAGGGAGGGAGAGATTGACATTGACCCACCCCTAGGCCACGCCCCCCTGAGCTGGAGGACAAGGTCAAATGGTGCCTGGGCTGCAGGCTGACTCTTCGTTTTCTCCTCCTTTCTGCAGTGAAGAGCCACCCCCTCCTTCTCCCATTGCAACTCCATCACCTGCCACACCGCCTTCACCGGGAGTGACTTCCACCTGTGCCGCCCAGCCTGAGGTCCAGGTGGCACCTCAGGTTGCAGAGAACCCCGTGAAATCTGTCGATTCGGGAGGGGGAGATGGGGATCGAGATGGAGATGAAGCGCAAGAGAGTGCCGAAGTGGAGAAGGAAGAGGCGAGGGTACAAGATATTGAACAGGAGGAAGAAAAACCCCAGGCTCAACCGCCACAACCAGTGCAGGAAGAGGTGAAGAAGGAGACAGAGGAGCAGGAAAAGGAAACAGCAAGTACGGGAGGCACAGGAAGGAGGCCAAGCTTGCATCACACTGCTTCACCAATCAGAGTACAGAGGAACGGAGCGTGCAGCCACTCCACCACCTCCGACTATGAACTCTCGCTCGACCTCAAAAACAAGCAGGTAGGGAGCAAGGCAATGTGGGATTGCAGTCTTGAGGACGTGTGAATGTGTGCTTCAGGCTCTTGAGGATTGGCTGTTGTGCTTCCGAAGGTTGCTTTTAGTGGCTGAGTGTGTTGGAATGTGTTGAAGTTGGTAAAGGCCGCTGGACCTTTTTGGAATTGGATGTTTACAGGTTGATCATCCATCCACATCTCATACACATCCATTACTATCTCCATCAGCTTTCTGACCTATCACAAGGCCTTCATGGAATCTGCACTGAATTATGGGAAATTGTGTGAAATGGTGTTGAAGAGTATTAGAGGACATTCACTCAAGGTGTGTTTTTGCATTACAAACATTAAATTAAATTGAATGGTAGGTGTACAGTATGTAGAGCCTTATCAGCTACCGTATAGCAATAAAAAGAGAACCATCTATAAGCATTTCAACTATTTTTAACTCGGCACAGTATTTTAGCTGTAATTCATTCAAGACCAGCCTATATGTATAGTGGATGTTTGGATGTCAGCTAAGAAAAAAAATAGAAACAGATGCAAGAGCACATTCTTGGTAAATGGCCACATACACTTCAAATTAGCCACCATAAATGTAAGGAACAGGAGAAATCTGGAACTTTCTCTGAAACTCACAGATTCTGTGCAGGCCTGCCAGTCATTCTTATTGCATTCTTTGGGGACTAAATTTCAACCGATTAATGATTTGCAACGCTCTAATTCTCTACCAAAACCCAGTTAACTACTTACTTAACAGCATATTGAGAACTCTTAGGTATGCACAAGAATTCAGCTGCTGTTCATAAGGTAGGTGGCATGATTATGCTTTTGTTTTGTTAGCCTCATTTGGCCCATGTTAATGTCAAACTTGGTCAAACTTTATTTTAAGATCCAACTTTTGCTATTAACAAAACATTAACTATGACTTTTGTGTCAATAAACTTATTTTCTGCGTATTAATAGTTAGATTTGGGATGTAGAATATACTTTATAATGCTTTAGAATTGTTAATAAACAGTCAATTTGTTGACATAAGCATCTAGTGAGAATCAGTCACTATAAAAAGCGTTATTCAAATCACTCATGAGATTGATTAGTCTCCTTTTTTTGTGTTTGTGTATTTTTCAGAATTGCTGCCTACGTAGAATGTTCCAAATTAGATACCTGTTAAATTTCAGGATACAGCATATGCAAGCAGAAGACTACATGGCAGCTCACTATATTCTAGAAGAGAGTTCTCTACACCAGGCTCAATTAGAGCGTAGACATGCTTCTTTTCAGTATTTTATGGCTGAACAGAAAACAGCAAGGCAGCTTCATTCAGAGGCTATCAGAGGGGTGCATTGCAAAGACGTAGATTGAGATGACAGAGATAGAGAGAGCAAACGCGACAGTAAGAAAGATAGATGGGAAGAGAGAAGAAAAGGTTGTGTTGTCATGGTAACACAGAGGTCCTTCATCCTTCATTTGTTGTCATTTTCTTGCTGAGTGTTCATATTACAAATTGCATTCCCCCTTCCCCCACTGATTTTCCTCTGAAATATCTAACAGAATTATGTTTGCATTACAAAATGACTGAATGTGATTTATTCTGCTTTTAATATAAGTACAAAATCAAATTATATTTAAGTAAAAATGAATTCTGAAAGAGCAGCATCACAGATAATTTGTGAGGAAAACAAATAGGATTACATACGGGTTCTGCATGTTGAAATAAATACCTAGTTTAAAATAATTCTAAATGTATGTATTTAATATAGTTAATATTACATTAATATAACTAGACATAGATTAATTTTAATTTTGCAATACAATAATTCTAATATCACAAACATGTTTGGAAACATGCTAATACCACACTTATACATTCGGTCAAACTACATTTTAATCAAAAAGGTTGCTTAATTAAATTTATTTCTTTCATTATCAACTTTCATGACGTTTTAATTATTATTATTATTTATTTATTTATTTTTTTTAAATGGAGGTCGCTACTAGATTAAGTACTCTACATTCATGTTTTATATTTTATTGCTGTTTGATTAAACATTGCTAAAATGTTGTTATTGGCAGGTTCACACTGTGTCAGAACATACCCAGCTGGTTTGCAATTTGGTCATTTTTTTTAAACCCCTGCAGATTTTCTCTTCTTTGCATTTGCCTTTTTATGTTTGTGGTGTAAGGTGGTCTAACACTTCAACACCATCCACGATACAGCCATGACTTTTTGACATCCAAATAATCCTGCCTCTATTTATGTTAAGTATTTTTACTTCTATGTATCTGCATTATTTAATTTAGATCAACACTCTTTTATAGAATTCTTAAGTTAGTCCTTATGTTATACACCATGCCACATTCAAGGATTTGGAGTTTTAGGACCAGGTAACAGGTGCACTTGAGACCAAACAAGTAGCGAATGCTGAAAGCAAATCTATAATCAAGGAACAATGGCCTCTTCCAGATTTATGGTAAAATTGATCACAGTTTGATAATTATTAATGCCATTAAGGTGTAAAATAACACAATACATGCTCATCCAGAAACATTCCTGACTAAATGCTCTGCTTCTTTTCCAGCGACACATTCTCACTCCAAACTCATTACATATTAAAACTAGGTCAGGACCCTTTAAAGTCACTTTTTGATGCACAAGTGTAATTGTGTAGTGTTTTAGGAGTGAGAACGTGTTGATTTCTAAAGGGTTTTAGAAGAGATGTTATTTTTTTAAAGAGAATAGCTGCACTTCCCCAAGAGGTCCTTTTTATTCTACCATGAAGAATTACTATTGAAAAACTTTCAAATATAGTTGTTTAATCTGGATGAAGGGAAAAGGTTTCTTATACCTTCTATTGGATAAGTGTTTTCTTTATTTCTCCAACCATTACAACTCCATCTCCTCAAAGCAAATCATTTATCTGGCCCTCAGGATGGACAGATAAAACATTACAGTGCAATACAGTTTATTGGCCGTTTTGTCAAGACATGATGAGCAAACGGCTTATTTAATGTACTTTGGATCTACTTCCCTCAGAACTTTAAATGTGTGTGTGTGTGGACCTCATTTAGTTTAAAAATGCAGTCAAGACAGTCTGGATGGTCAATGCAGTATTGGCCATTTAGTCAAGAAATATAATAGGTTTTGGTTAATACACATTCACTTTTTCCCTTCACTATTCAAGCAGTTTAATTTAACGCATTTCTCCTTGTGCTACACAGATAAGCTTATCTTAGTTGCGCAAAATCAGTAGCACACTAAATTAGATTAGACCATTAGCCGTAACCCGTCACTGAAGTCTAAAAATGTCAATGTGCAGAAAAGAGAATGGACCAAATCATTGCATGGTTTGAACATTTACCGAACAAATTTCTTGATGGATAAAGACCTTTTTTGTTTCTTTTGTAAGTTGGTTAGCTAGGGGATACAATGGCTGTATGCTAAAGCTGGAAGGAAGATACTGACTATGATTATACCCTTGGCTAATAAATAATTATAAAATTTCATTTGATAGCATCTAGGGCTGAGCAGTAATCATATGTTGATATGTAGTTGCAGTGAGCTGTGTTTGCATGTTTGTGTGGTTTAAGAGGACACAAATTTGTACAATGACATGGCTATGACATAGTTATTACGATATGAAGGTGTTTTTTTTTTTTTTTTTTTTTGTGAAAATCTAAAAATTCACATACAGTAGTTTCATGTAAGGGGTAGGTTTAGGTGTAGGGCCAGTGTTGGGCAATACCGCATACAGTATAAAAACCATTACACCTAAGGAAAGTCCCCATAAATCACAAAAGCGTGTGTGTGTGTACCACCATTTGTGCTTGAGAAGATGAATATATGCATTCACTTGTACGATTCCCTGTGCCTGCATTATGCCATTGATCTTCTGTCTGTAGAGGTGTGAAATCTCTCCTGAAGGCAGATAAGGGTTCAGAGTCTGACACTGCGGATTAGTACTAGAGAATACTTGTAGACACACAAACACACAAGCACACAGATTTATCTGAAACATAAATGCATGCCCTTAATCCATTCAGGCTACTGAAACTTTTAGTCGAGTTCCTTATTCGGGGGTTTTCAGTGTTGTGGAGACTTTTGCTTTTTCAACTGTTGGTATGGAGTCAGAAAGTCACAGCTGTACTTAATACACATTGCCATTCACACTCCCCCACCAATTTGTCATTTGGGAGAAATCTTCCATAAACTTCAGCATCAGCTTGGATTGGTTCTGGGCATGGACCTTTTTTGAAGTGTCCTACACTTGCACATGCTTAAACTCTTACTGTTATAGCTTTGTTCACACATAATATTCCCAACTCCCAGAGCTGAAGAATTAACGTAGCTGGGCATTTTGAAGCATAGGCCTATACAGAAATACACTGAAAATGTTGATCAAATGATTCTTATACACCTAAAACTGCAAATTTTAGTAACATGTTGCATACATTCCCGTTAAATGAAAATGCATTCATTTCGTGTTGTGTATTTACAAGTACGTACAGCTGGTTGTTGAAGAAATCTGTCTAGCAAGTGGAGTGCTGTACTCCAGGTGTTCATTGACACACATTAGTCAGCACACCAGAACTTCATTTCACGTCCAATGCCACTCAGATTAGAACATCACGGACTGTTCATCTTCACAACCCCTCCTAGAGAATTCCTGTTCACCCTCAGAGTAATTGGTTTTCACAAGTACTCCTGAGACTTCCATGAAAGCCAGGGCATTGGTCTTAGAGTGCAAATCAAACACTGTTTATCCATTTTTCCCTAGTATTGCAGATAATCTGTAGCATGTGATGCATTAGGGTAAACTTCCTCTTACTATAATCACCAAGGCTAATGAAAAATGGGTATTCATGAAAAATGGGTCCATATCTCAGCCTACCGTTTTATAAATAGAACTAATCCGAATCCCCTCTGCAAAACTTTCTGACAGACTTCCCGAGCAGCGACATGGAGGAAAGTTTGATGTGTTTACTTCCACTCTCGACTCTGAACTGCTGATGTTTGGAGAAAAAAAAAAGTGGATTAGCAAATCTGATGACGTGAATGGATGTTGGAAGTAGTGAAAATAGATTTTATCCTGTGTTCCCACCCTTGGTCACAGTATTTTCTGATTTATTTATTTTTTTGGGCACATCAAAACCTTTTCAGGATCTTTTTTATCTGTGTCTACTTTTCACTTTTAAGTAGAATTTTTTTTGCATGCAAAATTTCAACCATCAGAAATAAATCATAAGTGATTATGAATTGTAATTGTCAACTGTCAAATCGCCAAGCACCTCTTTTAGGAATTCCAATGATGTGCAGTCACAGGTGTGCATATATCGCTATACTTTCTATCCTTTAAGAACTATCCTGACTGACAAGGCTGAAATGCTGAGCTAAATGCTATGAGCCGTGATCCACTGTCAGCAAAGTCAGCCCCCTCAGAGGGTGTCTGAGTGCTGATAATCTGGCTTTAGTGACTCTAGACACGATCTCTCGGAGGCTGATGGCTCCACAGATAACTACTACAGCACCTCTTCTGTGTGATTGCCTCTTTATGCTAATTAAGGTGTGCCTAACCTCCCAACGAGACCTTTGATTATCCTGTCTTATGCTGATGGCCTCATAAATATACATGTATCCTTGAGACACAAATCAATGCAAATGAGAGACTAATGTCAAGCACCAAATATGAACAGATATGCCAAATATGATGTGACAAAAAGCAGTTACAATCAGTCAAGCAAATGAGATTGCATATAAAGAGCAATGTTTTGGGCAGCTGCAACAGGCATTTAAGGGATTGACTTTGGTTTAAGGGATTTAAAGTATGGCTGTTGGTTTGAGCTGGTTAAAGATGATCTTCAACTAGTTGTAACTGGTCCTTAGTTGGTCATGTGCTGGTCCTAAGCAACTAGGTCCTGTTCAGGACCAGACCAGCACAGGATCATCTTAAAACAGTTAATGACCAGCTTAAATCAGAGGAACTGATAGACGAATATACAAGCACCTAACACTGATTATGAGCCTAAACTTCATTAAAACTATAAGCTGGTTCTTCAAATCTGATTGGTTAATCATAGTGTTGTTCCAGAACATCACACTTGGTAATATTAGGTTCCGCAGAAAACCCCATAAACTTTTAGTCTGGGAAATCATATAGGGGTATAGTAGGATTTTAGTTTCGTGTAGCCAGACCTTTGGAGTAACAGCAGAAGGTCGGGTAAACTTGGCTGCTTTGAATGGTCAAGGACTGCCCTAGAGGCCATAAAGCAGCTATAACCAGTCATGTTTCTTTTCATGCAGTGCCATGGAAATCTAGCCTAGTGTTCATCATCACAGTTGTAAACACAATGGCTTTGTTCCTCCACAAGGGGGTTTCGCCGGCATCTTTGTTTCCAAAGGGAAAGTTACAAAAAACAACACACATGTCTGCCTGAAATTCACTAGAATTTAACCAATTAAATGACTTCAAAACAAAAATACTTCCAATTTTATGTGACGTTCAGCCAATGGTCCAAGGGCTGAGGCGAAGTAGGTTTTTTAACAATAGGGTAGGATTTCTGTTTAACACTCGCCTCCATCACCTTTTTTGTGTCGTTTATGTAAGCCTGTCTTGTTTGGATATGTATGGTATGTCATCTTCAGCTGGGGTGTTGAAGAAGTGAGCTTGGACAGAGTGCTGATCCAGCTGTCAAGTATGATTTGCCTGTTCTGAGTTGATAGGGAGTGGTGTCATTGCTATACCCCCCTTGCTTTACGGCTGCAGTGGTTCCTGAATGATCTCTCTCCCCGGCGCCGCTTAGTGAAGTGATCGGAAACGGACCTGACAGCTGGCTAATGGGTGGATTTGCAGCAGGACTGCATTCGTTACACGCCTTCATGTCTCTTTGTCTTTTGCTCTCACCCTCTTTCACGCCCCTGCTCTGTTACGCACCCGGTGTTTTCACCACACCTCAGGGTTATAGAGATCACAGCTATCTTTGTGGTTTTGTGATCCCAGCAATCGAATTTGTCTCCGTATCCTCTCTGTAGGTCATCTCATTGTGTTTCAACCATACTGTCATTTATCTCTCTTACCTTTCCAAAAGCTCAGAAAATAAATAGAACTGAATGTCACATAGATCTGCTCTGTGAAACAGTGGCAGCATCCTTGATTTATTCGCTTTCAAATTTCAAGGTACATGCATCTTATGAAAAGACATCCTTGGAAACAATAAAATTCTTTTTGAAATCCCATCTTGTGTCCAAGGCCATCACTGCTATTTCATCCCTTGCTACCGATAAGGTTCCAGGTGTGAGGTTTCATGCTCAAACACAGCCTGTTTCTTTCTTTTAAGGTTCATATTTGCTTTTAAAGAGATTGTTGTATGTCTGCACCAATGGAACATTCTGGGTTAAACAATGGATATTCTAGGTATGTTGTGAACTACACTTTTAAATGGTTCTTCAGAGAGATTCCATAGAAGAACCATTTTTTGGTTCTACAAAGAATCATTCAGTCAAAGATTCTTTAAAGAACCATATTTTTTGTACATTTTATTTCAGAAGAACCTTATTTTGCCACAAAGAACCTTTTGTGAAACAGAAAGGATCTTCAGATGTTAAAGATTCTTTATGGAGCCATTAAACGAAAAGGTTCTTCTATGGCATCATGAAGCACCTTTTTTTAAGAGTGTAGCAGTAGCATTCCCAGCTCATAGCCACTCTTCTGATAAGAAACTCTGTAGTTCAGAGCCCAAACCCTATTCACAACTTAATATTCCCTAGACATAACTCTGCTTTTCTAACCTAGTCTAAGACAAATTTAGATTACTAAAATAAGATGGCTTTTCTGTGTGATTCAAACTTCTCTCAGGGAGTTTGAATCCGTAACAATGACTGATTGCATCAGCTCACTCTCTCTTATCACACTGTTTGAAACGGCAGGACTTTAACGACCTCTAATCTGAGCTCACCCAGGAAAGGACAAGACCACTGACAGCTGATGGGAGCACAATAGAAGACTAGCAGGTGGAATTCAGCTTTAGATATCAGCTAGGGGCCTTGCATTCACTTTTTCAGAAAGAATCCATGACTGACGGAACAAATTATTACTCTTGTCAGCTTGGAAGGTAATGTCTGGGCTACAGATGGAAACTTATCAAATCAAAGTTTTTAATAGATTGTCTGGAGACCCTACAGTAATGCCTTCATTTGGCTGTGATGAACAAATGTGCATCTACTGTACATTAGCAGCCATAAGTTAGATTAGTTTTTTTTATTATTATTTTGGTGTCTTGTAGCTTTTAAAGATATAATAGCCTGGAATGCTTAGAACAGGTGAATCAGGTCAATCTAATGTAAAAAATTTAAATGGATAATTGAAAATTAAATTTCATTTCTTACTTGCAAGTGAAATGTGGTTTACATAGCCTAGCCTAGCCTATTAGACAATTATTAGTGGCATAAAGAAATAACTGATTGGAGAAAATGACAGCACCTAATATACCTCTAATAGCAGGAAATGTCTACTGCGTACATAACACATTGCATGCAGTACTCTGTCATTTTAGTTTAACAGACCCTGTCATGACCACCATATGGCCCAAGACAATGGGATACGCTCCAGCATCCCTATTTAGAACAAATGATTCGGAAAGTACATGGATGGATAGAAGGTGGCAGGCAAAGGCAAATCTGTTCTGACCACATGGGTACTCAAAATTTAATAATTTCTGAAAGTGTTAGCTGAGGGTGATTTACCTTTTGATATTCAGCTAAACATTTCCCAGAGTATGTCTTTCTTCAAGGTGCACAAGAAAAGAAAAATCAAAAAGATAGTGTGTAGCTATATCAAAGTTTTGGCTGTGTAAAAGTCTAGACAATGTTATCATATGCTAAAATACGGGTTATTCTTGTTTTGTAAGATGCTATAACAATGATTGTATTTGATTATATTTTATTTGCTATGTTCAAAAATTATTTAATCAAAAGTTTATTCAAAAAGAATGTTTGAAATGATTGGAACCGTTTTTAATGCCCAAACTCTTTACTAATTAATTAACTGTTAAAGCTGTTTAACACACGTACTTCAGTGCTTCTTTTTCTCACTGTAGTGTAATTGCTTTCGCTGTTGTAGACAGTGTATTGCCATTTATTGGCAAATTTTATTAGTTTCTGCATGAAAGGCAGTCGGAGACTGGAAAATTGGTTTGTCTCAGCATGTCATGATATTTAGCAATCTGTCGTAAGTCTTGTTATTGATTTAATTTCATGCTGTCATCTCTTCCTGTGGATATTTTTCTGCGCTTGTCATAATGTTGCCTTATCTGACCTTGTTTCATATCTCTTTCTTTGCAGATCGAAATGTTAGAGCACAAATATGGGGGCCACCTCATCTCACGCCGTGCTGCTTGCAAGATCCAGACGGCCTTTCGCCAGTATCAGCTCAGCAAAAACTTTGAGAAGATCCGAAACTCCCTCCTCGAAAGTCGTTTACCACGCCGCATCTCCCTGCGAAAAGTGCGGGTGCAAAATACAGAGGGTATCTCAGCTGAACGGGCGCTGGCTGAAGGCTGCAATCTGGCAAGTATCCCCCTTGTCCGATCCCCGTCCTTGCCTACCACGGTAGGTGGCTCCCTCACTGACCTCGAAGATTCCTTCAATGAGCAAGTCCAGTCTCTTGCCAAATCCATAGATGATGCACTTAGCAACTGGAGCATGAAGACCATGTGTTCACTCCAAGAAGGTGGCACCTACCAGTTTAGCTCAGAGGCCTTTAGTACAGCTGGTGGCAAATCTGGGTTGGCAGGAACAGTCCGAGAAGGTGGCCCCATGGACCCTGCCACATTCCATAGCGGAACAGGCCAAGTAGACAATTCTGAGAACGTGGCCCGAAGTGCCAGCAAGCTAATGATGGCCTTCCGGGATGTGACCGTTCAAATCGACAGCAAGAACTTTCACGTGTCCTCTTCCGTTATGGAGTCCTCCACTTCTGTTTCTCTTGGTAATTGTGTCCAGCAGGGGGCCATAATTACAGAGAGCCCTAATCAACCTCCGGTCAGTGATGCAAAGGAACAACCTCAACAAGGACAACCACCACCATCTCCACAAGATCTAGTTCCTCCACCCCTAGAGCAGGATGCTGAGGAAATACCAGATTGCGATTTCCCAGCTCCTCCACCAAGTGAGGAGGAGCTTGGGGAGGATCTTCCACCTCTAGTCTTGGAGAAACCGGAAGTTCCAGAACCAGCAATTCCGGTAGAGACAGCAATAACCTCTGAAACCTTGTCTCCACCAGAAGTTGCAGACACTCCGGTCACCCCAATTGTAGAAGTTTTCGAAGCTAAACAAATTGAGTCAGACACTGCGGACAACAGCTCAGAGCAGATGAGTAGCAGCAGTACATCCACATCAGCTCGGTCAACTTCTGAGGTGTCGTCCAAAGAGGCTTTACAGGCCATGATTCTTAGTCTGCCCCGATACCACTGCGAAAACCCAACCAGTTGCAAATCTCCTACCCTCTCCACTGACGTCATGCGAAAACGACTATATCGGATTGGCCTCAACCTCTTCAACATGTAAGTACCCTGAGAACCTCTTATCTCCAGCTGATTGTTATGGTTGCAGAACTCTTTACATTGCTTGAAGTGACTAATGCTAGATATTTTAGGCTTTAAAACCGTTTCTCTCTCTTTTTATCAATCTGTCCTCACCTGCCACTAATATAGCTGCATGAGGGCTGCTCTTCAAAACTTCACCAAATTCTAGTCTCGCTTCCCTGTCTCACTCCTGTCATCTAGCTCTGTCTCCAGCTGTGGCTAACACCCCCTCCCTGACGCCTGTCACCTTGGGTTTGTCTGACCCTATTAATAGCACTACTTTTATTTAAAGTGCTGTCTCACTCCATTTTCCCTAATCTCATCTTGCTCCATTGCAAACATAAAGACATTTAAAAATTTGGACTAGTTGTCTAGTTAATAGCACACTGCCATAATGAGACTATTAAGTTTATCTGGGTTGAGTGCATAAGGAAGAGAGAGATATAAGGGACACATATTATATCAGTTCATTTTCTATGTTTCCACCATTTCTGGATGGGATTCTATAGCCCCTAAATATCTACTCTACAGTTTTTGCTCCCACATTCAACATCATATCTTTTGATAATGAGCTTGCCATAAATGCCATTTCAATAATGGTTTGGATTTTGACACTAAATAGCAGTGCTTTCCAAACCTGTTCTAGAGGCTCCAAATTGGATGTCTCTGTTTACTAACACAAACATTTCAGGCCATTTAATGAGCTTATTTGTTGAATCAGGTGTATCCCAAGAATACCACATACATTGTGACTACCTGTGAGTTATAGAGTAGCTTGTAGCTATGTTTAATTTTTTTACTTTGCTATCTATTTAAAAGTAATATCTTTAGTAGGGTAAGGTGTGATTCTATATCCCGTTTCCTGCTTTCCTTAATGTTATACCTAACTATACATTGCTGTTTTCTCCACTTTAAATGCATTTTTTTTATCCAAATGGCTAATTTCGTCAAGCTCATTTCACAGAGGCCTAATCTGAAATGTTTTTGGAGATTTATTTTTAATACAGGACCAGTTTGTTCTTTTATTCATAGATAATGGATTTTATAAGGATTAGATAACATCAAGATCATGTTGGTTTCCTATGGAGGAACATAATTAAAAAAATGAATGCATGACTGCAATATGGCAATCTCCCTGAAGGCATTTAAATGTTGTTTTGCTTCACCCTCAGAAATCACAATAAGTCTTTGAATTGAAATAATGTTGTGTAAGTAAAATAGGACAGATTTGAGGATGAATGCAATTTGTAAACACAAATATTTATGCATATTATGTTATTATAATATTTTGTTCTTTTCACTTTTGGGATTTTTAAATAACTACATTTTTATTTTAGTTAAATAATATTATCTAAATAATATCACAACTGTCCTATCACCAGGTGCATCTTTCCAACAAGGACATCTGTTTTTTAAAGCTGGAGAAATGCAGCTCCACTTTACAAATCCTGTTGGCTTTATTTCTGCAATGTCACATCGCTGCCAATTTAAATTCTGCTCCCGCATGTCTATTCTCTATGTTCAGCCAAGAGTGACTGAGGCAGAGTTTGATAAGAGCTCTCTATAGTATACGCAAAATATCACAGAGGTGCATGATGAGAAAGGTTGAATCAGGACTGTCCCCAATTATCTATCATAAACATAACGGATTAAGGTCAATGCTTTCTGCAAATGCTGATGCTCATGCTTACTAATATATTGTAAATGCAACAAGCCTCTGCACTTAAGGGGTTAAAAGAGTTACTTTCAAATGTCTGTTCAATTAAATTGGATGTGTTAGCATGCCCGTAGCTACAACACGATGACATTTTAAAGAAGTGTAATTCAGCAAGCTTATTCTCAAACAATTGCTCCTTCATGACAGTAATTATCCTGAAAGATAAAACTAATTGTAGATGACAACAGTTGCATAAAATGTCACCCCTTGCTAAAAATGCAGCAAATTGAATTGTTTTGACGCATTTCGAACTGCAACAATATAGGCAATTAAGTATATTTCGAGCTGAAATATTCATGTTTTTCAACTAGGACAATGAATCAATTTGATTTCTATTTACCCAAAGCCAATATACATAGCTGAACTAAAGACCAGTCATAAGCATTGCCATAATATTGTAACCAATATTTTTTTTATGATTATTCTCCAATAGATTGCATAGCTGGTTTGGTTCTATTGTATACTTATAAAGAATGCTGGGTTACAAACAACCCAGCTTGGGTTATTTGGCAACCCGGTCCTGGGTAAAAATTGGACAGAACACATACTAGGTTATTTTGTCCAAGATGGTTGGGCGAAAAGTGTTTACCCAACATGCTGGGTTGTTTGATGTAAAGGAATAATAAAGGAACATTTTTTATTAATTTAATTAGTCACTGTCATGTTCCAAACCTGTAAGTCTGTCAAATGTAATTTTACGAATCTACGAAAACACATCAGAATATGATGATATTGAACACAAGTCATGATATGCGAGTGCCAAGGAATTCCAAAATGCAGGGCAACAACGAATCACTGTGAAAAGAAGAAGATGAAATGCAAACAGGGTGTAAATGGGTGTACTGTAAAAGGGTGAAATGTATTTAGAGGCATGCTCTGCCCTAAATTTGATACGCCCCAAAAGCAGTGGCATTGTAGCGTTGTCAGCGACACTGAGGGCATACAGTATGTGACGCTGTAGTGAAAACACACTGTAACTCAGCTTCTGGGTTGTTTCGTCAGTGACAGGCTCAACCCAGCATTTGTGTAGAAAAAAAATAACAAGCCACAATTACAGACTACTACAAAAATATTAAAAACGACCCGATAAAATGACCCAACAGCTGAAACTAGCGCTATTTAGAGTGTACTGTATGTGTACATGCTGTGCTGTTATTATAGATGCCATGACAGAAATGTATATGTACAGACACGATTACAGTATATGTAGGTATTTTTTTAAATTAAATATAACATATAAATATATATAATCACAATGTAATAAAACAGATGTCCACAATAAGATTCTTTTCTCTGCTTCCTGGACAGTCTATTTTTTAAAAGAAAGTCAAATTCAACTCCAATTATTGAAGAAATAGATGACTTTTACACTTACGTCTACATTTACTACCCAATGCAATGGCACTTTAGTGTCATTCGTAGGTCCTGTCAAGTGAGAGAAATATTCTGAAGATAGAGGGCCTAATTAAAAGTTCTTAATCAGCTATACTGTAAAAAAAGTCATTGGGGGAATGTGGCTTTAAAAAGTTTAAAGCTTAATCAGATGAAGCAGTGTTTTTTGTAGTATCTTAAACTATCCTAGATCTCCATGCACTAGCTTCAGTTTATTTTTCCTTCCAATGCTGTCACAGCGTCCAAGGTGAAACGCATTGTTCCTACCTATTAATGAATGCTTTATGTACTGAAAGTAATTGCATGTGTGTGTGACAGCAGAAACAAATAACAGTAGAAGATGTGAGGATCCAAGTCACGAGCAACCGGTAACAAAATACACACACACACAAAAAAATAGTTTCAAAATCACATTTCCAGAAAGCATCTAACAGCATGTTCCTGACGTGATAACTTACATAACTGACAAATAGGCTTGCATTTACGCACAGAGGCTCTTTATCCATCTTGTGAAAGGGAAGGTGCATAATCTACTAATTTATTTTCCACCTTCACCGAGTGAAACCTTCTTTGCCCTGTGTTGATGGCGACAATATTCACGGTAGAATGTAACAGAAGGGATTCATCTGTTTTATAGGGCTGAGTGAATGTATGTGTGCACTTGATTATGAATCAGCTGGGAGGGCGATAACGGATGCCAAGCTGCGTGGGAGGCTGTTTATTTTCCACCCGCTCATCAGATTTCCTTTAAATAAAAGAAAGTACAGTGAGAATTTTGAGCATATGGTTGTATCCCTCAAATGATTCAGCTTCATCTGTCATTCAAGGATTAGTTTACCCAAAAATTAAAATACTGTCATCGTTAAATCGGTCTCATGTTGTTAAAAATCGTTCTTTTTCCTTTGGAACACTTTTGTCAGTACTTTATGCGTTTTTGTTTTTTTTATGTAGTATTGTGGGAAATAAAGGGTTTATTAAGTATACACAAATTTATAAACATCTAATTTGGCATCAATAAATTTCTTTATATTGCATAAGCACTGTATTAAAATAAAAGCAATATTTCTTAATGCTAAACAAGACCATTATGTAACACATTTGAATGTTGACAAACAATTTGACAAACAATTTTACAAAAATTGCAGAAGGAACACAAGAATATATTATGTGATCCGCCTCTTTAATTTACTCTGAAGCTTTAAAATATTAACATATCCATGTTATGTTTATAGTATATATTAAATATATTCATATATAATATAAATTATATGAATATAAATGCACATTCATATTTTCTAAATAAATACTGTATGTGTGTGTCTTTAAATATGGATAATAAATATACTGTACACAGTATATATGCATCTGCACATAACTTGCGATTAATCATGGTTAATCGTCACCCAGCACTAATATTGACACAACATTAGCACATCTGAACATGCTTGGATTTCTAAAACATTCATAACACGGTATTTCAATTATTTTTCCAATGCTGTCTCAAGACCAATTCATACGTATTTTACGAGATGGCTAATTTATGCGAATGCGTAAGATCTTACTCGTGCTATTTTGTATGATTTGTTAAACCCAGGGATGGGTAGTGGCACCATGTAGAATCATATGAATTGTGCAATTCGTAAAATAGGTGCAATTGAATTTGTCAACACCGTCTCAAAACCATTCATATGTATTCATACGAGGTGGTAAAATCTTGCTAATTCTTACAAATTCGTATGATCTCACTCGTAATGGCAGGTAGGATTATGGGGCAGGGTTAGGGTTATGGGGGCATTAATTCCTCTCCGTCCTCTGCCATCTTTCCAAAAAGTGTTCGCCCAAGCATGTCACGCGTCCGGTCCAGAAGGTGGTGCTAACACCAAAAAGCTCATTGCCAACCGCAGTAAGAAGTCACTGACATTATTGTGGATCTGTAGCATTTGTATTTCCGATTTGTGCTTAATGCTTAGGAAAATGTAACGTTAGCTTGTGTGGACGCTACCGCACTACTTCATCAATAAAAGAGCTTCGCTACTGAAAAGCTATTTGATTCGGAAAACAGCGACGCTACCAACACACTACTGAAAAATGTAGTTAAACTAGTAGTGTCACTACTTGTAGCAAAGCTACTGCCCATCACTGGTCATTTGCATAAATTCATACGAATTGGCAACTCGTAAAATACATAAGTTTTCGAAAACCTTTAAGGAGTGAGGTCATATAAATAACCACCTCGAAAAATATATACGCATTGCCATGAGATTGGGCTGGTTCCTTTTCAGGAACTCGAGCTGCGTCGACGAGATGCTTTGGGAACGCCCTCAGCGTGACGGCTCTGAATCGTGTGTTGAATCAGCCAATGATGAGTTGGGACGTCATGGCGGGTGACGTCACTGGCCAGGAAGCATATAAGCGCGTGGAAAACGCCGGCCAGATAGCTCCTGTCATGAAGCGGAGCGCCGGCAGGGGATGCCAAAAGTGTGTTTTCGAGACGCAGCGCCTCGATCCTTCAAGGAACAGAGTTATATGCATAACCTGAGACGTTTCTTTTCAGGAACTCGAGCTGCGTCGACGAGACGCTTTGGGAACGAGACGCCCACGCCTTCAGACTTTTAAATCCATGCCTAGTGTGTGTTTGTGCACAGCTAGGGCGAGAGAACAGAGGCGCTCGTAGCTCGAAGATCGAGTCCATAAAAATGGACAAATGTGTGGGGGGGGTTTACCACCCAGCAGCATCAGAAATATCGGTCATGGAGACCCCTGCTAGCAGGGCCTTCGAGGCCGCCACACTGCGTGTCGAGTGCGCTCTCACTCCTAGCCTCGGCGGGAGTCCAGAGGACTCATATGACATGTTGATGGCATCCACAATCCAACAGCTTAAAATCTGTTTGGTCGCTGGGAGCCCCTTTTTGGGGGGACCAAAAACATACGAGCAACTGCTCTGACTTTCTCCACAGGGCAGCTCTGTGGACGTATGCGTCCCGTG
>JAUMHP010000067.1:2184722-2197443 GCA_032361065.1 Enteromius trimaculatus
TAAATGGCATAGATTTGGCGCCATAGATTGTTGGGTTTTTCGTTCAGGCACGGCACCGAAATGAGACACCGAAATCCACGTTTTGATTCGGTTCGGTACATACCGGTTCCTTAGGTACCGGGTTTCGGTACCCAACCCTATTATTGGACCCGTTTTGAATGTCACTGATGGTTTTACAGGTGGTCAACTGACTCTCTTTTCATAACTTAAATTCTAACTCTTTCTTAATGGTTTACCCTTAAGCCGTGCTTTGCACTTTCCCCTTTGTGTGAGTGTATTTATATGTGTGTGTTCAGTCATGTGAGTTAACGTAGAGTTAATAAAACTTTTGCACAAATTACAATTCCTACAAAAATATAGCCATGATATTGTTACATAGGAGACAGGAGCGTGCGGATCCAATTGCAGCTAACAGACCAAATCATAACTGATACTTTTGACTAGTTTTGTTGTCCAGGGTCACATATTTCCTTTGCGTTAACTGGTTAATTAGGTGGGAGGTAGGGCTTTTTCACATTTGGCTCCCAAACTCTGGAACAGACTCCCTGATAACATTTGGAGTTCAGACACACTCTCTCTGTTTAAATCTAGATTAAAGACACATCTTTTTAGCCAAGCAACTTTTCCTGCAGTTATATCTGATCAGATGTTCATTATTAATCTTTTAGCTCTAGTTTAACAAATCTTCATTTTTTTAGTTTGAACAGCAGCTATGCTAATTTTGTTCCAATTTTGTTTCTACCATGGGATCGTTATCCCGTGGTAACTAGGAATTCACAAGCTCCAGTCTGGATTCAGAACACTTAAGAAGAGATGATGCCAACCCCACAGTGGACTTCAGATGATGCAAACCCTGAAACAACACACAGCACTACCGAATTCTGCTAATAATTTATAATGTTCCTTGTCTGTTCGATTACGTTAATTTATCTTTACCTCACATCTATGCCATATGTTTATGTACAAGCTACTACTACATAAACTGTAACTGTAACTATTACTTTGGTGTAAAGCTGCTTTGCAATATGTATTGTGAAAAGCGCTATACAAATAAATTTAAACTGAATTAAGTATTATATAGCATAATTTGAGCTAGCATTGTGGCTCCATGGTTTTAGCTGTTTTGAAATGTTTGCACTGAAAAAGGCACATTTTTAGTTTCATTTCATTCAATGTAGGCTGTAATTAGAAATATGTGGCAAGTACCACATAAGGAAAGTATCCTTGTGGGAGGCTCTTGAATGGGGGACTTTCATGGATAGAAAAATGATGGGAAAAAGAAGGGAGTGCAAGCTTATTTGCCTAATAAAGAGATATTGTCATGATTGACAGGGGGTTCTATTTTCTGACTATTTGGCTAACAAAATTATCCAGCTTCTCATACTGCCACGCTCCTCACAGTCTGCTGAGCCTGGATCAGCCCACTGATCCCAGCGCAGTTACCTGCACCCACTCTCAGTCACCTAATGAGAATTGGATTCACGTGCATCCAATTACCTGCTCAGGATAAAAGACTCGCTCACCAGAAGCTCAATGGCTGAGCTCAAGGTGACTGTGATAAACCGGGACGGAGACAGACGAATCCATTCGCAGGGTATTTATTGGGACGTTCAAGAGACAGTGTACAACAGGCGGAGGTCAAAACAACGACAGACAGTTCAATGGAGGAGAGACAAACTCACTGTCAAGAAACAAGCGATGGGTCAGCAACAGGAAATACAAAATACAAACAAACAAACAGGGAGAGACAAAGAGAACGTGTTACAATGAAGGGAACGGGCCACATGCATTGATCAGCCGGGAATTAATGAAATGTCCGGAGTATTTATCCTGTGGTTAATGAGACAGAGGGGAGGAGAATACATTCGTGACCATAGCAACACATGAGGTGAGTGGATACATGGGATACATGAATGATTGTCCAGCATGACATAGAACAACACAAACACACATGCAGGGATGAGCCTTAGTTGACTGGAGAGTTATCCAAGCTGGATCAACAACTCTAGTCAATTGTAACAGTGACATCCTTACCTTCATGCTGCCATCCCTCTGCTTATGAGACCTACCAGTGGCTGTCGGGCTGTCCTGTACTCAAGGCTTTTAATCTGCACTTACCTGCACTGAGTACGTCGTAAGAACAACCAGTCTTCATGTGAGATACTCACCCCATTACTTACTTCAGTCTACCTCAGCTGGAATGTTGTTTGTGATCAGGGGATTGCTAGTCACTTCAATGTAAGATACTAACCCCTTTACTTATCTATGTCTGCCTGGGCTGGATTGTTATTCACAATCAGAACATTGCTGAAGTCTTGCTGAACATTGCTGCATTGCTTTTATGTTTGATTCAGACCCACGCCTGAGAATTAAGTTATTGTAATTCTTTGTTTAATAACCTGCCTTTAACTATTCCCCTGTCTTTTGAGTCTGAGTCTGAGCGTTACACATACCAGCTTTAAACTTCGGAAAGGCACTGCATTTACAACAGAAAATGCAAAACCAACTTCTTCCACTTTTTTTAAACTCATGACAAGTTAACTGGATTGAGGTAAAGCCAGTTTTCATTGTTCTTACCCCAGCTACTGCTTGTGCATTTCTGTTAGATGTGCAGCCCATGATATTAAGTAACACGTTAACGTGACTGACTTCTACTCAAACCAAAAAATAAAAAAATCAAGTCAAGACATGTTATACTACTGCTCCAAAGAGTCAAGCCTGTGTGCTCTCATTACTTACATTTTGAACATCAAAAAAACTACAGACTGCAGCCTTAATGATAGCATAAAGTATTAAAACCACAGCTGTGGTCATCACTATGCTCTTGCATTAGGACCAGGTGGCAAAAACAGTGCTTGTAGAATGTACTGTAACTGAAATTAAGTAATCTAAAATAATTAGACAAGACCAGTTCTAAGTGAGGAAAAGAAAGGCGTTTGCCCAACACCTGATCATCTAACGGGTAGATGGAGACCTGGAGATGCCTACAAGCCACCCACTGTGAAATTTGGTGCAGGATTGGTGCTGATCTGGGGAAGCTTCAACAAGGCTGGAATCAGGTACATATCTACAGTATGTGTAGGCCACACAAATCAAGCCATTTACAAGGTTGTCCTCAAAGAAAACTTGCTTCCTTCTGATCTGACTGAGAAATTATTTGTTGTTTATCCCCTAGTTTTCTCCAATCCACAAAGCCAGGACAAATGTGTAGATAGAAGCACCGGATCAAGACCCTGTCATGGTCAGCCAAATATTCAAACATATTCAGACATTTAAAGCCAAGCTGCTTAAATCTTTGAGATTTTTAAAGTGGCACAAATTCACCCAATAGCAAAAAGCGAAAGAAAATCAGGGTTATTACTCCAAGTATTGAATTAGTATTGTGTTGTATAAAATAGGTTTGAATTAAACTTGTTGACTAAAATGACTAAATGTGTTACGTAGTCGGTCTGTTTTACTAATCATTACCTATCACCTCGTCAGCCAATCTGATTCTAACCTATGCCAGTTTCCTTCTTTTCCGTATCGTTACAAGCATGATCTCGCTCTGCCAGGCAAGCCATCTAAATGCAGATTTAGTCATCCAAGCTCGATCAAGAGGACCCAGCTCCCCTCCCAGCCCAGCCGCCACTCTGCCAGAATTCCCACTGAATCCCGCAGCTTCCATTCAAGGCCGCAAGCTTGTGTGCTCTCCGATCTCTCTCCACCCTTCATCTGCCAAAAGCAAAACCCTGAGGAAGAATCCACGCTACTCACCAAACGCCGGCTTCCTCCTCCATTCTCCTCTGCCACAGACACAGAACCAAACCAGTGTTGCCTACTTTCAATCTCAAGCAGCAAAGCCAGCTTGAAACTTGGTAGATGCCACCAGATGAAATTCACATGTAATTCGCAATCTGAATATTCATTATGTCACCTTCTCCACCTTTTTCACTGTACTTCGGCGGGTACGCAGGGTCCGAGACGGACGTCAAGCTCTACCCTTGCTGGGGTTCTTGTTGCCAGGGCTTGGAGTCCACCGGGCTCCCGGCTTGCCCTCAGGACAGCACCCCAAACACAATAATATTACTACCATGATTATAAGAAAGCGCAAACTACTAAAATTACAATGGCCACCATACACCACAGCATTTAAAATTCAAGAAAAATAGTTGGCTTATTTTAGGGTTGTTTCATTTAGCTACTGTTTACCTCATCATCTGTCTGTAAATAATTCTGTGCGAACTCCAGAAGTTCCTTTAGTTTGGAGGTTTGATTGAAATATCTAAGAGCTTCCTGTATGGACACAAAGACAGAAATGTTAAAACAGCAGGTGCCTAAGCAAAGCCAGAACATTTACAATCAGTGCTGTCACTTAAATTAGACTGTTTAACAAATTAAAAGTAAAGTGATTGAGTGATTGACTGACAATAAATATGCATGTGTGTTGTCTTCTCTATTTTAAAACCAGGGGCCTGTACCATGAAGCCGGATTAGCTGGCTAGCCAGGTAAATTCAGGATTAGTTTGCACCAATCCTGGGTTTTAGGTACCATGAAAGAAACTCGGCTTCAATTAGTGTTCATTGCCATGGTAACTTGCGCTGCACGGCTAACCTGCTCTGGGGACGGTTATGTTCTGGGTTAGAGATCTCAAAACGAAATCTGACCAATCAGCTTCCAGCAAGGTGACACATGTCTGATACAATAAAGCCACTAAAACATTGTTTAAATCCGATTTTTTTTAAGTATTATTTTTAAAATTACTTTATTATTTATATAATTAATACCTCCTTAATCTATTACACAAGCCAATTTAGTTTCATAGTAATAGGCTTTTAAATTAATATAAACATGCTTACTTGCAAGTTTTTTTTTTTCCTCCTTAAGTTTTCCTCTTTCATTAAAAAATTGTTTCATCTTGCTGTGTAAATGTGTTGAAATTCCTCATATTGCTCAATCTTTTCATCGTTGGTAGTGAATCTGACTCTCTCACAAGAAGTGAATGAAAGTTTAAAAGCATGTGATTGGCTGCTTGTTGCTGATGTCACACTTTCATGTGCACGTGCTACATTAACTCAGGATCAAGTCTGGGTTGACAAAGAAAGTTGATGAGCTTCATCATGGTACCAATAATGTCTGCTTGCATCGGTTTGGATTTTTCAACCCAAAACTAATCCTGTAACTCAGTTTGTTTAGCCACCATCATGGTACAGGCCGCAGGTGTTTTATAAAGCTCATATGCCCTATTATCAATCAGGCCACTATTTTGAGTTAAATAAAGCCAAGCATGGAACCAAGTCCATGCAACAAATTAAATAAAAGTAAAATGTTTACAAAATAATATGTAATTATTATTATTATTTAGTAAAATTCACATATGCTTTACATATATTTACAATTATTCCACCTGTGGAAATTTTATTTTTAAAACTTTATTCAGCAATTCGTCTCCTCTGTGTATTCTGTGTATCACCACAGTGCAATTTTAGAGAATATCTGTAAACTATGATTATTGTTCTGTGTCATTTAAACAATCAAATTGTAAATGCATGTAAAAAATGTATTCAAATAGTGCGGCTGACACAGAAGAGCATACATAGTTTGTATCTAGCGAGTGCTCTCCAAAACGGCGTTACAGTGCCGAATCATTAAATGAAGTCATTGTTTTAGTTTTTTGTCTGCACAAATATCTCTCGTAGCCTCATAATTTTACAGTTAAACTACTAATGGCAGATAGGCTTTTCTTATGTCTTATGTCTTTCAAACCTTTCTGGACCTTGACAGTGTTATTTATTTGGCAGTCAAATGGAGAGCTTTTATAGGTTTGGAACGACATGGGGTAAAGGCTGATTTATACTTCTACATAGGAACTACGCCGTAGCCTATATGGCATAAGTTGTGCGTTGGTTTTCATTTATACTACTGCGTTGACATGCAGTGCATATGTGGACTGCTAGCCTACAGTGTCCACGTGCATGTTGCAGGTGTAACTGGCAGTACCACACCAAAAGCCGAAGAAGAAGTGTTTAACAAACTAAAAGTTAAATGTGCATGTGTTTTGTCTTTTATATTTCAAAACCAGGTGAATTATAAAGCTATGTCCCCTGCTATCTATCTTAGCTCTTATATATATATATGTATATATATATATATATACATACAGATATACAACCAGAATATACTTTTTACCCAGCCGTGTGTAGAGCTGTTGACCGTCGAGTGGCGCTTTAACCATAAGTTATTAAGAACTCTTCAAAGCACGTTTTAGCAAATAGCTGTCAGCTTTGCCTCACTGATGTGTTATATTTGACGGCAGCAGTCAGCGGAAAATGAAAGAAAATAAAAAACTGTAGTTAATATTCACAAATTACAATTTAGTAGTCTACTTATGAAGTTATTTGTGTTTCTTAGAACAAAAAAAA
This sequence comes from Enteromius trimaculatus, assembly GCA_032361065.1. NCBI lineage: Eukaryota > Metazoa > Chordata > Actinopteri > Cypriniformes > Cyprinidae > Enteromius > Enteromius trimaculatus. The sequence continues at coordinate 2,191,125 of JAUMHP010000067.1, forward strand.
ATGTAGTTTAGACTACTTTGCATCAGAGCTTTAAAAGTGGTAGCCTATTTTTATAGGCTAGGAAACAATATAAATAACAATATAAATAAAAATATTCTTATTATTAATATTCGTTACAAGTATGTTTTTTATCAAAATTTGTAATTCATTTGATTAAAACAGCAACTGCTTATATTTTTGTAACGCACAGACTTTTTATTTGTTACCTGTGCTTTATTTTGACAGATATGAAGATTTACACTCCTTAAGAAAGTACTGCGTGTTTTATGAATTCTTTCCTTTATTTTAGTATAACGTGAGGCACTGTATTTCACTCCCATGCTTGAGCACGAAATATTTTAAGACTCATTCATTGCGGTCAGTTGCATAATATGACTTAAATGAACATATAGAAACTAGAAAAATCTTTAGTGGGTGGCAGCACTGTTAAACCCCTTCTAAACATCTCAGTTTAAAAGCATTACACATGTTTGCATTTTGCTTTCAGAACTGTGCATGATGGAGAGATGTTATCATAACAGTGTTTTGTCCTCTGAAACAAAAAAACAAAAAACAAAAACGTAATTTGAATTAAAATTGATATCCATTCTGCAGATTCTTTTACTTTTGGTATGTCCATTTTTTTGTCTTGTTCATAAAGCATGTTTTCCCCAGATCTAAAATAGCCTGTTAAACGCGTTTGTAGATGGACGTGTTCTGGGGCCGGTTGCACCAGCTTGACGTAAAAAAGTCCAGCTTTACGATAAATATTTACGCTTGTTGCACCAACTACAACTACGATCAGGTGCAGCTATGCCCGGCGTAGACGATGTGCGTCCTCGCTGACACATTCACTTGCAGTTATGCATACAGCTGAGGCGAGCTTGCGCTTCAACAAGTGAAGCCACCGCGCCAATGATTTCATTGAGGAAACATTTTCTAACAAGCCCGTTTTTCTATATGAAGTCTCCCTAAACGTTTCATGACAGATTTCTTAAAAATGAAAGCAACAGGTTAAGAAAAAAACTTTTTATTTTTAATTTAGCCTATAAAATCACGTTTTGTAGATATTCACAAATAAAAGTAGACTCTTCACAGTTCCGAATTATGTATTTGATGATGGACATTTAAATTGATGTAGTAGGCTATTGTGTTTCTGAAAAAAATGAAAGTGATTGCGCTTTTGCCTCTGCGTTCTGCTCAGTGCACTTCAGCCTCTCCACCCAGACCCCACATTTATTATTATGGCGCATTTTGAACATATAAACATTGTTATAGGCTTGAACTTTTTCAGTGGATATATCTAGAGATTTATTTTAGACAAGTTGTGATGGATGAGAAGGATAAAGTGATCAGCTGCTGATGGCGATTGGTCTTTAAAAAAACAAAAACTTATATTTAAGGAACAAAAAATACTCCAAACATTTTTCTAAATTAACTTAATAAAAAAAACTAAACAAAATATAATAATTATGACACTAAACAAAAAACTGAACTGTTTTAATTTAATTTTCTTTGCTTGCAGATTAATGTCCGCCTATAGACAGCGTCTTATCGTTTTATTTTGGTATTGCATCACTCATAGCTTTAACACTTAAAATAGAGTTCAGGAAGATGCATGGAACTGTAATCATTAGCTTTGTTTTGCTCGTAAAGCCTTGTCTCTTGTCAAAAGGCTCATGGCTACCGCAGACTTAAATGAACACTGTTGGCAGCAACGACTTCTTTATCCTTACCGTTCATATCAATGAGAGTGTAATCTCCCTGCTCCCATGTGAATGATCGAGAGATTCACACCTCTATCAAACGTCCACCCCCTAGAGCTAGAGTTAGATCAGTTAGGCCACTCCTACCTGTGGATTTTGGCAAACTAAACACGTGTGTTTGAGCACGGAATTTAAATAAACTATAAACTTGGAATTAGTTGAATAGTGACTGAATGAACGCCGATATTCAGTACAGTAGTAACTAGGAAAATTTTTTTTTTTACTTAAATACGCCATCATTCCATTGCTGAAAATGTGTATGAACCCTGATAACAGAGAGTGATCGATTACACATGAACGCCTCGGTTACGTACTGTAACCCTTATTCCCTGATGGAGGGAATGGAGACGTTATGTCCTGACGACAGACTGGGGTCATTACTTGGGAGCCCTAATTAGCTCGGATATAGAGAAAACGGCAATGAAAATTGGCTAGTGGAATTTGCATGCTGAGCCACTAGGGCAGCAGGCGCATCCACTCATCAGATGTTGCTGAGGAGCAGAGAGCCAGGTCCCTGGGCCCCCAGCAATGGGTTGAGAATGTGGCAGGGGGACATAACGTCTCCGTACCCTCCATCAGGGAACGGGTGTTACAGTATGTAACTGAGACGTTCCCTGTCTGTCTGTCACTATGACGTTATGTTGTGATGACAGACTGGGGTCCATATGGAAAGCGCCACAGCCAAGAGCCCTATCACAACCAACACCACTGCAACTCGTTCTGACAGGCCTAAGCGTGTCGACAATTGCTGCGCAAGGTCGTAACCTTCCCAATGCTCCAGTGCAACTCACTTACCGTGATACCCACAGGGATCAACGGTAGCCCCTTGTTACTGGAGGGAGCCAAACTGTTTGTTCCTGAGCTAGAGAATAGTTTAAACTCTAGGGAAGGGATTTCAACCTTCACAAGGACTGTTTCAGATCCTCCTTTTTGTTGTTACAGTTTGGCGGAACGAGTGGGAAGCGTGCCTTCCGTGGAAGGGCTCTACGGAAAACCACACTGTGCCCGCAGGGAGGTAAATGTGCGGTAACACAAATATGGACTAACCCGCAGGGTAGTACGCATACGAATGAGAATATGCCTCAGGGTCTAGTTCCACCCGCAGGGGGGAAGACTAATTCTCAGAGATGGGCCGAGGGAAGACACAAATTTACCATCCGTGAAACTTTCTCATGGAGTCACCTTTGCAAGAGATTACCTGTGGGGAATCAGTCATGCGGCCACCTAACCCAGTACAGGGGCTGACCTTCCGGGCAAAGCAGTCACCTGGATACTGGGCCAGGCGTCAGACTGCTCCACTGCTCTTGCCTGGTACGCCAAGACGATGGAATCCACTATCCAGTGGGCCAACCTCTTCTTGGAGACAGCCTTCCCTTTCTGCTGACCTCCATAACAGATAAAGAGCTGCTCAGAGCTTCTGAAGCTCTGGGTGCGGTCCACGTACAAGCGCAATGCTCTGACGGGACACAGCAACGCCAAGGCTGGATTCCCCTCCTTAGAGGGCAGTGCTTGCAGGTTCACCTCCTGGTCCCTGAAGGTCGTGGTGGGAACTTTTGGCACGTATCCAGGCCGGGGTCTCAAGACCACGTGAGAGTAGGCCGGCCCGAATACAAGGCACTTTTTGCTTACCGAAAATGCTTGGAGGTCCCCGACCCTCTTGATGGAAGTGAGCGCGGTCAGGAGCGCTGTCTTAAGAGACAGGTATTTAAGCTCTACTGAGTCCAGCGGCTCAAAGGGATCCCTCTGAAGGATTGCTAGCACAACAGAGAGGTCCCAGGAGGGTATCAGGGGCAATCTTAGAGGGTTTAACCTCCTAGCACCGCTCAGGAGCTTCACGAATAAATGCTTTCCAATGGACCGGCCATTCACTGCATCGTGATGGGCTGCTATGGGAGCCACATATACTTTCAAAGTGGAGGGCGACAGCCTGCGCTCCAACTTTTCTTGCAGGAAGGAAAGCACTACTCCAATTGTGCATTATCGGGGGTTCTCTGCACGAGCAGAACATCAGTCAGCGAACAGAAACCACTTCAAAGCATAAGCTGGCCTCGTAGAGAGGACTCTGGCCTGAGTGATAGTGTCTACCACCGCCAGTGGTAGAGCACTTAGATCTGCCGCGTCCCAGCGTCTTAGATCTGCCGGTCCCAGCCGGTCAATAACGCGGAACCACTGCAGGGCCAAGTGCACTGCTACCAGCTCTAGGCAATTGATATGCCCACACTGGAGGCATCTGTCGAGACGAGTGTGCCGGGACACCTGGCCCAGGGGCACTCCGGCCCGCAAGAACACAGGGTCTTTCCAGGGACTGAATGTGCGACGACACTCCGGGGTAATAACCACTCGGAGTGTGCCGTGGCACCATGCCCATCTTAGGACCCAGGATTTCAGCCAGTGCTGTAGTGGTCTCATATGGAGTAATCCCAGCGGCGTTACAGTGGATGCCATATGCCCTAAGGGAACTCAGGCGCCTCTGTGAGGCGCGCTGTCATACTCACAGAGTCTAACTCCACAACGAGAATAGAGATTCTCTGCACAGGGGAGAGTTTGCTCTTTTCCCAGTTGACCCGAAGCCTCAACCGGCTGAGGTGCTGAAGCACCAGCTCCTGAAGCACAACTGCTCTCGCGAATGGGCCATGATGAGCCAATCATCAAGGTGGTTGAGGATCCGGATGCCCACTTCCCTTAACAGGGCAAGGGCGCCCTCCACGACCTTCGCAAGACTCGTGGTCACAGGGAGAGCCCGAAGGGGAGGACCCTGTACTGCCATGCTCGACCCTCGAACGCAAACCATAGAAACGGTCTGTGTCGAGGGCGAATCGAGACATGGAAGCAAGCGTCCTTCAGGTCGACCGCGTCAATATTTTGAACGGCAGCCTGTGTTAGGCGCGGTTCAGAACTCGCAGGTCAAAGATGGGCCGGAGGCCACCACCCTTCTTTGCCACAATGAAGTAAGGGCTGTAAAACCCTGCTCTAAAAACCGTCTCTATTGCATCCTTTGCTAGAGGGACAGCAATCTCCTCACGTAGTACAGAGGCATCTCGGGCTGCCACCACAGTCTCGAGCACGCCACTGAACCTGGGACGACGCTGGGCGAACTGAATCGCATAGCCGGACTTGATCGTCCAGAGAAGCCACCTCGATAGGCTGGAAAGCGCGGCCCACGCCTCCAGCTTTGTCGATACGGGAACCATCGGAGTCACCAGTCTGCCAGAAGGTGTGCAGCGGTGAGCAGGGCGGCTGGGTTTAGCAGAGGGTTTTGCCGTACTGACTCGTCACAGTGCCACTGCCCGTGTCCCCAGAGGGACTGGCCGAAAGTCCGGTGGGAAGCAGCAATCCCTGAGCCGTGACTTCCTGGCAGCAGTGCTGCCACTATCTCCCAAGAACAAGCCTCTCGCCTCTCCGGTCCGCCTGTCTCAGGGCTGCTTCGCCGTCTTCTTAGAGGGCTTAGCGCTCACTGGAGACAGGGATGGTGCCGCCCTCCTGCGTGGGGCCCTACACTGCTGCCTCGACCTAGTCTCAGCAGGCAGTGGGGCCGTCGTCACAGTACGGGGTCACCAGGGCTTGACATTGGCACCCGCCCACCCGCCAAATGCAGGTAAAATTAGGCTGTGGCAGGTAAAAACTTTAGTCTCACTAGCCACTTTGGCGGGTAGTTTATTCTTTGGTATGACAATATATTTTTGTTGTAGTTTTCTCTAAAGGCATCTGATATAATAAACGCATTGCAACGTAATATTATGCACATAAAACTCCCATGAGCAAACTCCCCGACACAACTTGTTTATAACGTGCATTAACGTCTCTGTTAGCAGTGATAACATGCCGACGACATGTCTGACTCATGAACAAAGTTTTTTTTAAGTCGGACAGGGCTCGCTATTGTGTCTTCCAGTCAGGCTACGTTACAAAATTCCATCTCAGCCCTGCCCGTCGGGCTATCGTATAGGGAGGAAAAAGTCTATTTAAATGCTTTTGCATTCTTTCACGAATATGTTTGGGTAATTATATACATTTCGGGCATTGGCGAGGCACTGTCAATTAGGTAAAGTATTGAAATCGCATTTGAATTCACGTTTGTTTTTTACTTTCACTTTGTGATCGCGCGAACTGTGTATGGACTGTTTCATCGGGCGGACTCACCTGGACCGAAGTTAACTAGTCTGTTATGTTTGTTTATCGGTCTAAACATGAACACACATATTATGTATAGTCTAAATATAGGCTAATTATTAAAAAAAGATAAACGCAGAAGAGTGTAAGCACACATCACACGCGTTCCCGCATCTGCGCCGGCGCGCGCGCTCGCTCTCACCTATGCTTGAGGTCGAATACAAATAATCATAATTGATGGACAACTAGGCCATATCAGGGAAAATATATCAGCGCAACTTGACTCAGAGAAAGGAAAAGCCCATGGGGAAAGCCCGCTTTTATTAAGCAAATGTAAGGAAGGCGTTCACTAATGTCAACAGATGAGAGCATCAGCGCACACAGGCGTAAAAAGAGCCGTTATAACACACTCGCGCTGATGTGACCGAGCCCGACCAGAACCCGAGCATCCTTTCTAAATATCT
>JAUMHP010000067.1:2306495-2319006 GCA_032361065.1 Enteromius trimaculatus
TCCTTTGGGGCTCCCCCTGACGATCAGATGTCGGTCACTGCATCGGGAGGAGAGTATGGTTCAGGAGATTAAGTGCACGGATCCAGCGCGGCGTCCGATGGGCGCTCAACCGTTCCGGACACCGACCCTGAGCTCATTGCTCATTGCTCATGCGCAGCCCGTGGGGCCGTGGGGGACCCGCCCAGCCGCCTGTAGGACCTGCTGGCAAGAGAAAGTGCAAGTGGCCCTAGGAAAGGCAGCCCAGGGATGGAAGGAGTTGCGCTCCAGGAGGTGGTAACACCACTCTCTCCTCGGGAGGAGGGCCGGAAGGAGGTTTCTTCGTCTGCTCGCAGACAGCCCCCAAAATCTCAACAAAAAAGCAAATTTCTTCCCCCCCTTGGCCCCGTGAGGGGACGAGGTGCTGTGGACAGGCCTGTAAAAAGAGCTTTGTTACACACTCACTCTTCTCTCAAAATCAGGCTGCAGTCAGAGCTTGTGAAGGACAGACCAACGGACTTCCAGGCGCACTACTGCCGGAACGCAGGTGACTTGCATGCATACACCCATGCAGGCCTATGAGAACAGGGTTTTACAGCCCGTATTTCATAGTGCCCAAGAAAGGTGGTGGGTTACGACCGATCCTGGATCTGTGAGTCTTGAATTGAGCGCTTCATACGCTGCCGTTCAAGATGTTGACGCCGAAATGCATTTTCGAATGCGTCCGTCTCCAGGATTGGTTTGCAGCAATAGACCTGAAGGACGCGTACTTTCATGTTTCAATCCTTCCGCGACACAGGCCCTTCCTGAGGTTCGCGTTCGAAGGAGAAGCATATCAGTATCTTGTCCTTCCCTTCGGGCTCTCCCTGTCCCCTTGTGTGTTTACGAAAGTAGCCGAGGCAGCCCTGACTCCTCTGAGGGAGAAAGGGGTTCGCATTCTCAACTATCTGGACGATTGGCTAATACTTGCACAATCCAAGGATCAGTTGTGCGAACACAGGGACCTGGTGTTACGACACCTCAGCCTGTTGGGTCTTCGGGTCAACCGTGAAAAGAGCAAACTTTGTCCGGTGCAGAGGATCTCTTTTCTCGGGATGGAGTTGGACTCGGTCGCCCGAACAGTGCGCCTCACAGAAGAGCGTGCTCAGTCTCTGCTGGCTTGCTTGAATACATTCAAGTACAAGGATGCGGTTCCACTGAAACAATTTCGGAGGCTCCTGGGGCATATGGCTGCGGCCTCAGCGGTAATTCCGCTGGGGCTGCTTCATTTGAGACCGCTTCAGCATTGGCTTCACGATCAAGTCCCGAGGTGGGCGTGGAAGAGCGGCTTACTGCGGGTTCAAGTAACTCCGACAGTTGCATACATCAACCGCCAGGGTGGTCTACGCTCCCGTTGGATGTCGCAGCTCACCCGCCACCTCCTTCTATGGAGCCAGAAGCATCTGAGGTCGCTTCGAGCCATTCACATTCCGGGTATCTACAATCAGACAGCCGACAAGCTGTCTCGAGCCCAAGTGCTTCCTGGAGAATGGAGACTCCATCCCCTGACTGTCCAGCGGATATGGGAGAAGTACAGTGCAGCGTAGGTAGACCTGTTTGCCACTCTAGAAACCTCTCATCGCCAGTGGTTTTATGCTCTGACCAAGGGAACCTTAGGCAGAGATGCCTAGGCTCACAGCTGGCCTCAGGGGCTGCGCAAGTATGCGTTCCCCCCCCAGTGAGCCTTCTAACACAATTCCTGTGCAAGCTTAGGGAAGATGAGAAGCAGGTCCTGCTGGTAGCCCCTTATTGGTCCACCAGGACTTGGTTCAGAGACGGGGCACCCTTTGGCACCCGCGCCTAGATTTGTGGAGACTCCACGTCTGGACCCTGGACAGGATGCAGAGGTTATGAGTGGCCTACCTCAAGGGGTATTTGACACTCGAAGAGACTCGAGGAGACTCGAGGAGTATTTGACACTTGAATAGAAGACCCCCGAACTTGCCCGATTGAACCTTACTGTTGCTGTGTCTCGTCCGAGCATTACGATGCTACAGAGATCGGACACGGAGCTTCAGGACCTCAGACCAGCTCTTCGTATGTCATGGAGGCCGGCAGAAGGGGAATGCCGTCTCTAAGCAGAGGATGGATAGTGGATGCCATCACCCTGGCATATCAGGCTCAGGGTGCGCCCTGTCCCCTCAGTGTATGCGCTCACTCAACTAGAAGTGTAGCGTCATCCTGGGCGTTAGCTCGAGGCGCCTCGCTTGTTGACATTTGTAGAGCTGCAGGTTGGGCGACCCCAAACACGCTCGCTAGGTTTTATAGCTTACGTGTTAAACCGGTTTCTACCCGTGTTCTCACCTCTAACAGAGCTGAAGGGTCGGAGTAGTACCTGTTCGGTCGGCTTGGAATTATGCTGTTCCAGTAATCCTTCCTAGTAGACACTGGAGTCCTCCGATCCCCTCGGCAGTCGGATGTTGCGGAGCATCTGACGTCAGGCCCTCGAGGTGCTGTATCCTTGAGAACCGTTAGAGGGCTGGGAGCCCCTGAGTGTAACCAAGAGGATCTCAGGTGGTTCGGTAAGATTACCTTCCCCTTTGAGGGTTCAATCTCCTCTTCTATTCCATATGCATTCTGTCTTGATCTTTAAGAGAACAGATTCTGTACGTTTTCTACCAGGAAACGTCCCAGTGTCCAGTTACTAATAGTGCGGTACTGGTCCATGTGCAGAGTCGGCCTTCCTACAGACCAAACACAGGGGGTTGGTGACTCTCACATGGGGCTGGAAGCGGCAGTCTCTATGGCGCTTTGGTAGGGGATCCCTATTCGTCGGTCTCCGACGTGACGACGAAGTGACCGACTGAAAGGGAACGTCTCAGTTACGTATAGTAACCCTCGATCCCTGAAGAAGGGAACGGAGACATCACATCCCGTCGCCATAGGGACTGTACCGTCGCTAGGGGACGTACACCGGCTCGGCTCTTCAGCAAAAAACGAATGAACGCTGGATTGGCTGACCTACTTATACTCGCGCCGCGATTGGATTCAGCTGATCCTAATCAGCGTATGCCAATGAAATTCATTGCCGTGTTTGTACACGCAGAGTTGTTTTGGCATCTTGAAGCGAGATTCCTATTCGTCGGTCTCTGACGTGACGTCTCCGTTCCCTTCTTCAGGGAACGAGGGTTACAATACGTAACCGAGACGTTCTGGGTTTTTACATCACACAGCCCACATGAGAACAGAGCTTATTTGGTTCCAAACCCATAAGACCTTTGTTCATCTTCACAATACAAAGATATTTTTTATGAAATCTAAATTAGGGCTGCTCGATATATATTTTATGCGATTGTATGCATCTTGTCAGTAAAGCTGATTCTGTGATTAGTAATTAATCACTTACTTTCAGACTTTCAGATTTAGCACCATTTAATACATAGAGCCATAGTTGAAAAGCTACGCAATATCATATTAATTTTTGCATTTGATTATCTGTGAATATGCATGTGAATTGCATAGCTTGTCAGAGACCTAACAGCTCTGTGTATTAAATTGTGCTCCCGTTTGAAATTTTAAAAAAACTTAATTTTTATTCCATGGTGTTAAAAAGCTGCCATAAAACAAATAAACCTGAATCCATACAAAAATAATGTAACCTGCTAATGAATGTACCACAAAGGTCCTGCATATTTGGGTAATTTTAAACCATTTAAAGATCCTATGGCCTCAAATGAGGACGTTATACTTTAGTCAATTTCTCTGTCTCATTTCTTAATTGTGTGTCATAAATCAACATCTCAGGAAAATGTTATGGGTATTCAAAACAAAATATGGTTTTGTTATGAAACCGGTCATTGATTTCATACATGTCTTCATATGTGGTTACCGGGACTAAAAGTATGTTTATTAAAGATTTTGGGAGACCGATAAATAAGTTAAGCTGGAGCATGACTAAAAGTGATGCGTTGATGCTCATAACTAAACTTTTTTGCTGCAGATTACCTTTTATTTTTTATTCAATGGTGGAATCAAGCTGTCATGACAATACTTGCATGTGTCCTTAAGCATTCTTAAGAATTGGAATTGAACTTCAACGGTTAATGTAGAACGAGAACAGACGCAAGATCGCTGAAGACTGCTTATAGAGAAATGGCCAATGACTGGAACTATCCAGTTTATAATCATCTTTTACATCAAATTTGTACATTGTTTTAATTAACGGGGTCATATGACGTTGCTAAAAAGAACATTATTTTGTGTATTTGGTGTAATACAGTTTGATGTAAACGTTAAGCGTGACTGGAATGTTATGCCTTTTCTCATAATGTGATGCTGTGTCCCAGCGCAATGATACATGAACAATAATGATTTTCATATGAGGTATTTGTTGCATCCAGTGGGGACATAATTACTGATTAAAATGACTTAGTACTGTCTTTTTTCTGCATTTCATTACTTTGCACAACACCATGTCTGGACTTTTGCTCAAGAGAAATAATAAACAAGCACTACTACAATGCTCAAAACTTGCATTTGAATAGTATGTAGCAGATTCTAAAAATAATAAAACATACTTACGAGTCAGAAGCGACCTTTATACAGAAAAGGGACAACAAATTGTTGAAAAGGGACAACAAATTGTTGATTAGCATCACCAATGAAAACTTTTATTGAATAATAAAATAAATATTCTTCTGTAAAATTAACAAAATACAACTAATTATTTTGTGGCAATTCTACTCTGACTCTGAGCCAGCCAGACTCTCGTGATGGTCATTTAAATGTAATGCATGAGAAGACATTCATTTAACCTTAACAGTTACTAACAGCAAGTTTTACACAGCTAATTTGATGGCAGTGATTGTTAGTTAATCAGTTTTATTTGTTGAGGACATGCTAACGTTGTTGCTAGGGCTGGTTATCGTTCCAAAATTTCCGATACCGATACCCTGAATTCGATACTGGTTCCGAACGATACTTTTTTCGATACTTTTATTTAAGAAAAATATTTTATAAAGATTACATAATACACATAATCTCTGAGAAACTTTGGTTTTATTTTTTCAGGATGTTTGTGACACTTTTGACAGCAGGCTTATCTCTAAGACCAGTAAACAAAGGAACAAAAGCACAAAATGAACAAAGTGTAGTTAACACTATATATCAGTGGAAACCGTTTTAATAAAGTTCAATCAGTTTTAAGACCATCAATTTTAAGTATTTGTGAGGCTCACTGTCGCTTAAAGGTTTAGTTCACCCAAAAAAATTATTTTATTAATTATCTACAAATGAAGATATTTTGGACTTAATCCAAGAGCTTTCTGATCCTCCCATAGATAAATCGTTGAATAAAGTTATTTTTGTTTCTTTTTTGTTTTTTTGCGCACAGAAGTATTCTCAAAGCTTCATATAAATTTGATTGAACCACTGATATCACATGGACTTATTTTGATGTTTTTGGTTCCTTTCTGGTCATTGAAAAATGCATATCCAGTAAATCTATGAGAGGATCAGAAAGCTCTTGAATTAAATCCAAATTATTTTCATTTTTGTTCTGAAGATAAACAAAGGTCTTATGGGTTTGGAACAACATTAGGGTGTGTAATTAGAGACAGAATTTTATTTTTTTTTCTCGGTGAACTAACCTTTTAAGATCACCTGAAATCACTCAACAGTTCTTCTTCAGAAAAATTAGCATGTAAGACTAATTTGGCTGATAATGTCCCCAGCAGTGGAAAAAATAGGATTTCTTTGTATTTTCTTACCACTGCTGTTGTTGCAGATGCACTTTCTTCGTCAGAGCTGTCATCTTGGTTACCTGCTCTCTCTTCAAGTGCCTGTTCTATCTGCTCAGTCGGAGTCTATATTCAATAAAAAAATAGGTCACACATATTGATCTACAATTCAAGAGAAGTAGAAGATTACCAATATGAATTAACATCTGTTCTAAGCTCATTTTCATTAGCTCCTCCTCCAGTCTGGTCCACACTTCATTTGTCACTTTTGGCTTGAATCTGGGAGCCAAGGCTGTGCCCTCCTCCAAAAACTGTCTGATATTGCCATCCTTCAAGACAAAAACACTATGAGTTAATGGAGAAATCCTAATGAAAACAAGTGCAAATTCAACAGGGTTACACTGCACACCTGGTATCTTTTTGAGAGGTCATTCCAGATAGTGTCCTTAATGGTCTTTGTGAAGGAGGAGTCCTCTTTATTCACTGTGAAGTGGTGCTGGAGTTTATTTAAGATTGCTGAAAGGAGCCCAACCTTGGGTCAGATTCTGCCAGAGACGCAGAGGGTTGAAGTGTAAAGTATCTTTGTAACTTTGACAAACTCTTCTGCATTTCTAAAATCCTCATCAGAAACTCTCTGGAGTCTGTAAAATATAATCAGATTCATTAGCTGGACTATAGATTCATGAGCAAAATTGAATACACTAAAAATGGAATAATCATATAGAATAAGAACAGAGTTTTTACCAGTCCTTGTCTATTAATTTCTTAAGATGATGGTCCATGGAGGTGGCCTGGATGGCAGGGAACTGCTCCAGGAATCGCTCCACCATGAGGAATAAGCTATTCCACCTTGTTTTCACATCAAGGATGACCTAAAGTGAGAAAGAGAAATTTGTTTTGTGTGTGTGGTTATCAAAGTGGCTGTTTATTTGCAGAAATATTTTACTGCATGATTTAGCAATGGATTTTTATTAACTATTTGGCAAAAGAGTTTTGCACTAAGGTTCATTTATTCTGATATCTACCTACCAAGAAGATGCTGCTTCTCTTTAAGGATGGGTTTAGCCAGGCTGGATCTTCTCAGCCACACAACCATTGCTCTGATCCTTCCTGCCCACTGTGAGACTGAGGTAATTGTGTAAAGCTTCTGAGCAGCAATATTGAGAGTGTGAGCAAAGCAGCACATTTTTTTAATTCTCATCTTTTTTACTGCTACATCCATGTTTGCTGCATTGTCCACTGTCACAGCAACTACTCTGTCCTTTATACTGGATTCATCAAGAATATCTCCTATCTCTTCTGCTACAATGTCCCCTGTCTGGGATGTGTATACTGCCCTTGTATGTAGGACCTTCTCTTTCATGGAACCCTTTCTCACATAGTGAACTGACACTGTCAAGTAGTGGTCCTGTGCAATGCTGGTCCAGCCATCAGCAGTCACAGCCACATTCCTCACATCTTTCAACTCTTTCTTGACATTTTCTTTTTCAACTGCATACCATGCAGGTATGAGGGTATTTGAGAGCATGTCTCGGCTGGGGGACTGATATCTGGGGTTTAAGGTGCTTATCATTTCCCTATAGTAGACGTCATCAAACACAAAAAAGTTAAATTGGCATTATTTAATCATTGTTGCTTACTATAAATAGTTTTTAAAAAAGTATCTTGATTAAGAGACTAACTACAAACCTGGCCAACAGCCTTAATGGTAATATTACAACATCATTTACAGCTTACTGTACTTACCTCCACCATGAAGCCTCCACAGTAGAAAAAGGCAGCAAACCTTTAACAATAAAATTTGTAACAGCCCTGTGGCATTCATCTTTCCTTTCTTTTTTCATTTTTACTTTTTCTGCCAGTGTAAATGGATTATCACTTGATGGTCTCCCAAATCCAGGGTCAGCAGGAGCAGAGACCATAACATTAATGGGAAGAAAACATGAAAGCTAAACTGTTAGTGCAGCCAAGGAAAAAGGACATTTAAATAAGATAAGTTTTATGTGAGGTAAACTTCATCATTTACTGTTAACCTTAAAGCATTTTAGTATCAACATAGCTACGTATTTAAAGCCATCAAACAGTACATAACGTTGCATAAGCTAAAAAGGATTTATTAAAGTGACCCCGCACAAACTTAAACTTAACTTTAACGGTACACAAGCATGAAGTGCTAAAAGTTAGCCGATTGTGTATGTCGGTTTACCTCATCAGTCACGGAGGAGGACGCTTGTGGTGGGCATGTTGCTGGAGGCCCCGAGTCAGGAAAATACTGAGAGGATGATGATGACTGCACCGGCGTGATCTTGTTTGATCCGGGCACATGTAAGGATGCCGCACTTTTTCTAGCTCACTGACGATGACAAGATTATACTCTTTGGGTATCGAAATTTGGCACTGAACGAAAATGCTTAAGAAGTATCTAATTCGAACCCAGCCCTAGTTGGGTTGCTGCTGCCGCTGCTGGGTTGAGAACTGTTAGTCCGCTCCGGATCAAACACGCAACATTCTTTTATTGTTATTGCATGCTGTGTGTGCAAATGCTCCCTTTGAGGAAATATCTACGCTGCAAGTATTGCGAGTTGCCCTATTTTCGTCTTTTTGGTGAAATACAACCAGACTTTTGAGTGTTTGTTACGCTTAGGCGCCATACTCACTATTGACTGAGTGTAAGTTATGCAGCGCATGATGATGTAATTCGTGCCCACTAGAATCGTTAAGGAAATCGTTTGCGATTACAAGGAATTGAAACACTGGGAACCGGTTCTCAACAAGAACCGGTTTTCGATTCCCATTGCTAGAGAAAACTAATCCTGTCCGAATGCGATGTCAGTGATTGTGGTTGATATTTCGTTTAACAACGTGTTTCCTTGTGTGTCATCTACGCGATATGCCGTAGATGCTCTTACTGTATATAGAAAATAAGAAGTAAACGCAAATAAAGAGCCAGATCACGTAAACTGTTAAGACTGGCTATTGTTAAAATTATCAAATTGATCAAGTTTTAATTATCAAAATTAAACATGGGTTTACTACAAATAAAAAACATAATAGTTAAAATAAAGTAACCCCACATTAGCATGTTTTTTTCTGTACTAGACTTTTAGCTTCACCATCCGAATGACTATAGCAATGCACGCATACCCAGATGTACAAAACAGACATGCCCACCTCTAATAAACATGGAGATTGGTCCGAAAATGGTACATGAAAATCATGGGCGTCAGGTGATGACGAAAGAAACTCAAACGTAGTTTAGAAAACTAGTCCCGTCCGAATAGGGCTTTTGGCCTCTCCTTCTTCAGAAACGAGAGGTTTCCCGGTAACGGCTGTAGACAAAGTAGTTCTGAGCTTACAAACGCTATCTTACATGAAGGATGAAATGAAAATGACATTTACCAAAGACAGTCTTCCTTCAGAAAATGCAGTAATATATTTTTATGTGTGCATTACTTGCTCATGTTTATTCGACGAAGCCTTTCGGAAAATTGTGACAAATAAATGGATGGGAAACTAATCCCACAGGACAATAACCTGAGAG
Organism: Enteromius trimaculatus; assembly: GCA_032361065.1. Classification (NCBI taxonomy): domain Eukaryota; kingdom Metazoa; phylum Chordata; class Actinopteri; order Cypriniformes; family Cyprinidae; genus Enteromius; species Enteromius trimaculatus. The sequence continues at coordinate 2,315,730 of JAUMHP010000067.1, forward strand.
TCCAGCTTCATTACTCTTCATTTGAAGCGTTTGTAGCTGGTTTGTAACCAGACCGGTAAACAAACACAACAGACTAGTTAACTTCTGTCCAGGCACGCACGCCCGAGGAAACGTCCATGCACAGTTCGCGCAATAACAAAGTGAAAGTAAAAAACAAGCGCAAATTCAAACGGGTTTCAAATTACTTGACCTAATTGACAGTGGCTCCACAATGCCCGAATATTATACAAATACTCAAACATATTTGTGAAAGAATGCAAAAGCAACATATATTTCTTTATTAAGTGAATTTAGAAAAATGTTGAGCATTTTTGTTCGTTATATAATATTTCTTTTAAGTAACGACCAAACGGCCAGCAACGACATGCCTAAAATAAAATATATAGATCTACTAAAACAGTTCAAGCACATATCAGTGTTTAAATGTTAAACATTCACTGTAATAATACAGTCTACTTTTTTTGTGTGCACTGAGGATATCAACAAAACCATGTGATTTTATAAATGAACAAAAACATTTTGCCTTTTCTTGAGCATGAGCACTTCACAAAAATGTATCTATAGAAAGATTAAAATTAAAACATAAAATAAAATAAAAATAAAAACTAAAATAAAATAAAAACTAAAAAAACAAACAAATCTCAATCCATAAAGACATTTAATGACTTCTTTGGTGAGAAAAGTCATCTTTGCGACACGAACCCCCGGCACATTCATGGTTACATTTGCGGCAAGCTTACTGTATGTGTCACAGGAGGGACTCTTTACACTGTGCGATAGTACGGCCTCATGTTGCTTCCACTAGCGTTGCACAGCAATTATTATTATTTTTTTATCTCTATTTGAAGCCCTCTGGGCTTGTCAGGCCCAGGCTTAAATGTAGGACTCTAGTACTTATTTCTAAAACATTGTCATTCATTTTAGTTAAAATATGCTATTATAATCTGAACAGATTGGGTTCTTTTTGCAATATAATGGAACATTAAGTCATGAATATTGTCTCAAAAGTCATGGAAAAGTAACAACAATAAGTCACTGTCGTTTGAACAAATCGATTAAATGGATGATTCAGTGACAATGGCTGATTCGTTTAGTAATGAAGCAAGTGACTGTTTATGAATGGGTCATTGAATCATTGACTCATTAGATTTTTTTCAAAAGCATAGATTAATTCATAAACAAAACAGCACTGCATAAAAAACTATTGCTAACTTAACTACCAGTCATATTTATTTATTTTTTTTCAAACATATTTTTTAAGATCTATTTAAGAATGCTTCTTAATGGGGGCAGTGCACCCCCAATTGCCAAGCCACCACTAGTGGTTTCGACAATGTGTGGGCTCCGACACGTGTTGCTAAGCCCGGCAAAGTTCAATCATCATTTTCATGATCAATCATTGCTGTCAAAGTTTAAGTACTAGATTATCTATTTTTTTTTTTTTTTTTTTTTTTTGTATTAGTGCACAACATACAACATAAAATTAACACAAAAAACAACAATAGAACTATAATGACAATCACCTGAGTAATGCTAGTAATATGTGAGTAGCAGTAGTAGCAAATACAATAATAAAAACAGCAATGAAACCGCAATGGTAATAGAACAGTAATGATAATAGCATTGATGAAAAGTGTTTTAAAGGTTAGAAAAATGCTTGGATTTTGGACAAAGTGCTTGAACCTGCTTGAATTTGAAATTTAATTGCTTTCATAATAATTTGTTATCTTACGGAGTAGTTTTCCTTCTAGCTAAGAATGCATAACGAAAATAACTCAGTTGTGGTGTAATCTAGAGACCTGCGCGGGACGGATTTTTCTGTTAATAGAGTTGAATAAATAATTATTTTAATTCACTTGCTTCCCTTTTGAATATGAATAAAAAAGAAATGGAAAATAAATATGTTTCGTGTTATTTGGTTTAATTAAATGGAATGATAAACATGTACACAAACGAGGAGCTTTTCAGAAAATAGAAATACAGTTGGAAATAGGCTGATAATTTTGCAATGAAACAAAATAATAATAAACGTTGAATTCTCAAGTGGTCAAACAGAAAAGCATTGGCCTAATACTTCTTCAGAACGTATTGCCTTTTTAACGCTATTCCTTCAGCAATATAGAAAAAACAAGTGCAACCTAGCTTCCATCTGTGTCTTGCTCTTCTGAACATTGTGCCTATATAGTAATAGTCTATAGTAATAGTTCCGTGCATGAACCATGCGAGAATTCGTTCTTCTTATTCGTTCTTGTTGCTTTTGTGCAGTAACGTTATATAAATAACATAATATTTGTTTTTAGTAATGCACATGAAGTATCATGAACGACTGGTCATGAAAGTTTGGTACTACACCCATACAAAATCTGACTGTAACTCATTTTTTGAGATACCAACTTGGGTAGAAAGAGACCAAACCTAAAAAGCGGTTGTTAGGTGCTGGAAAAGCATAAAAATGCACCTTGAAAGTGCTGGAATTTGAAGTTGGAAAAGGTGTAAGAACCCTGATTATAGTAATCATAATTCCAATAATATTAATTAAAATAAACCATACCTATACCCAACACATACCACATATATCCTAACATCAGGTTCAGTGTTTAAGATTCCTCTCCTCCGTGTTCACAGTAGGAATACAATATGTATATGTGTGTATGCTTAAGCTGCCGTGGAAGCAAATTTTTCCAATTGTTAGATTTCTCTGTATAGTTTTAGTGGCTCGCCATATGTATTAGATTTCTCTAATACATAAAATAAGTACGCTTGATAAATTTTCAGGGGAAAAGAGTTTATTCAGGAAAAACAGTGTAGCATAGTCTTCTGTTTTTTAACCCAAAGTGAGATTTGTGTAACCAGACCTTATAGTTGAAGACAGACACTGTCAGGACCTCCTACTTGAGGCCTCACAATACACAGGCATTGTATGGCCATTTGGTTCACACATTTACAGACCAAATGATGAAAAGTGAGGTGCAGTTGCAATGTAACACATTAGATGTTGATTCCGTCTAGGGAATACGCATAATCTTTCAATCCCTCCTTTGATAATTTTTGATCACAACAAAATAAAAATAATAAAACAAATTAAAATGAAGTAAACATTCTGTCATGTACACACATTGTATACAGGTTCCTGCTTGAGATGGCAGAATAAGAGTTCATGGTGAAGTTTGCATTCTCTCGAATGCCTAAGTCTTTTTTTATTGTTGTATGGTGACCATGTGGAAGTGGGGGATGTTGCTGTGTTCTGTGGATGTCCAGGCATGTTCATCTAGGTGGT
>JAUMHP010000067.1:2340644-2352248 GCA_032361065.1 Enteromius trimaculatus
GCTCTTTCTCCTCACATCCTGGTTCAGGTGAGGGTTTAAAGATGTCACTGCAGTAGATTGGAGTGTCTTGTGAGTGTTGTGTTCTGGGTGTTTTCTCCATCTGTAAAACCTCATGTTCTTCATTCACTCCTCTCTCTCCCTCTATGATGTAGAGCAGGAGGGTCTTGTTCTCCTGGAGATTCATTCCCTCAGATAATCTCTCATACTTGCTCTTCAGGCTGGTTTTGTGCTGCTCTTTGACTCTCTGTAGTTCATCATTCACTGGTGGATCATGTTTATTCAGAGACGCTGTAATGCTTGTGTTGTTCAGACAGAAGACAGAGGTGGCTCCTCCAGAGATGCGTCGGTCTTGATCTGCTCTGCTGAAATATCACAAAGAAGAACAGATTTTAAAAAAATCCAAAAATAAAGAATGTATAAAAATCGAAAATCAATTTGCAATTGGGTGTTATTACAAATCATATAAATTGTTATGACTGTACACATATTTTTAACCTAACTATTTTTAATTAATAAGCAATTTTCTTACAGGAAGTAACGGGAGTGTTTCAGATGTTGATGCAATGGAGCAGAAATGAGCAGATGCCACCTGCCAGAAACAAGTGGTACGTCCAGCATGGTGTTAGGCAACCATTTATTTTTTTGCTTTTGTTTTTTTTGTAACTGTTTATTCAAGTTTCCTTTTGTCCTTGTATTTTAATAAAAAGTATGAGATTACACTGTTTCCAAAACAGCAAATATAATGGTGGCCTAACACATTTTCACAGTACAGTAGCTTTTTTTGTTATAGAGGCATAATGTTTCTGTAGCACAATCAACACCAATAGAGTACAAAACATCTGTTACAGAAGTAACTGCATAGGAATTATAGGAGTGTTTCTATAGGAATTGTGGGTAATAGTCTTGAATATATGGACGTAATACACTGAGTAGGTTACAACTTCAAGTGTACAAAAGCAGTGCTCCATCGATTAACCTGTAGCTGCACTTGCTTTCAGACCACCCTTCATCAAGAGCATTTTATTTTGTTGGCCAGCACAGAAAGCAGGTGTTGTGGGCGCTCAAACTCCTTGATGTTGTATAAAGTATGTGTACTTGCTGTTAGATTAGTTGAATAAGAGAGATTATTCAGTAGAGTTAAGTATTTTCTTTTTAAATCATAAGATTTATGTTTTTTCTAATGAAATTAGTATTTTTCTATGAAAAGATCATATACTTGCCTGATAAAAATTCCAGATGCCTTTAAATGTTGCCCTTGTTTACATGGAAATAATTTGCGTATGATAGAATATTATAGATACCATATCAGATACCATTATTGAAAAAATGGAGATGACCCTTTATTTATTACATGTAGAATTCAACCTAACTTTACTGTTTTTTTACGTTTTTGACAGAAAACCAATTAAAAAATCCACTTACAAACCAAATTACCAGAAAAGGTTGTGAACGATAATCCAAACAGAGCAAAACAAAGAACACAGGAAGGCTTACAAAGGGCGAGAACACACGTACATCCGTAATGAGGCTCATGACAGGTTGATTTGATTGTTGTCTTTGAGAGAGCGAGGACACTGTCCAGTGGTTTGTTTAGAGTTTTCAGATAAGCATATACAAACCATACAGGTTATGGCAAATAATGTCTGTCAGGAGATTCACATTAACCTTTTTTTGAAATACTTGTTTTATAGAGTTGTAAAGGTACACGTTGTAATGGTCATGTTCAAATGATTTCAGTGAAAGTTTGCTTAAAGCATCCAAAATATAAGTTATGATTTTACAAGCTATAACGTTTTTCAGAAGATTCAAATAAACTTGTGTTTATTTAAGTGAACGTACGGTATAATAGTCATGTATAACTTATTCTAAATAAACTTTGCTTATTGTGAGCTACTGGTTCTGTTGCTTGAATATCTTTGGCATTTTACTCTAAAACAAGGTAACCCAAACAGACAGATATATTCGCCTATGTGTATACCTGCTGTGGCACATAGAGACCTACATAACACCAATCACTAACACATGTAGGCATTTATCCTCACCTTGGGTCAGAGGTCACTGCTTCATCACTGAAACTAGGATGATTAATCATGGGTCTGTTGTTTTTCAGAGACACACAGCTGTGATCAGGAGATGAACATCTCTTCCTCTTCCTCATCCTGAAGATCCTGATAAACACAGAGAAAATAATGGTTTTTAAAACAGGCTCACTTTCCATATCCTCTAGAGTTAGACAGAGACAAGAACTGACAGTGTTAGAAAGTATTTCTGTTCTGCATGACCTGTTCAGCGTGTGTTTTCTCTGACTGAACATGTAGAAGCAGCACTTCTCGACTCGTGAAGCGTCTGAGAAACAACGTGCTGTGATCCAGTGTTTATCATGAATATACATGAACACTAGGTCTCACCTGGGGTCAGAGGTCACTGGATCATCACTGTAATTGTTTGAAAAACCCATGGATCTAAATAATTCCAGTAACAGTAACTTTAGTTTGTGAAGGGTCCAGAAAGTAAAGTATCTTTAATGGCATTTCACTTAAATAATCCACTCAAAGTTCACTGTAATGCTATTATCCCAGAACATCTTTAAAGTGAAAAAACAGTGCCACTTATTTGTATATTTATCAGTCTATAGAGAAATAAAGCAATGTCTATGAGGCCAGGAATCATAATTCGTTTTGATATCACACCCATAACTGTAAAAAAAGACTAAGTGAGAGAGAAAGAGAAACTGGGCTATATTTAATAAAGTTCAATTCTACAGGCTTGTGCAAACATGTCATTGTAAATCTTTTATTTTATGTTTTTCTCTTCATCCACTTTCACAAGCGACACAAATCACTAACGTGAAGAGAAAAGACTAGAATAATAGTAAAGAGAAATAATCTTACCTTAACGTGATGTTCCTAATTTACCTGTTTAATTTCGGTTTCGATTTAGATTAGAGACGAATGCGCATGCGCGGTTTCGAGCAGCGTCTGCTTCTGTGCTGCCTGCAGGACCGGAAGCTGTGTTTTCAAGAGGCGTTTCTAAGAGCGACAGCACCACCTACCGGAGATGGATGACAGTCAGACTGTAAGTATCAAATGTATATATTTTTTTGTTTGTTTGTTTAACATAAAAAACAATTGTGAGGCATTTTAAAAAGTTGATGTAGCCAAAGTGATCGTGATTTCTTAAACAGTCTTTAATTAATAGCCATCATGTATCAGCCTCTAATGCTGTAAAATGTATTGTTAGCTCATTCCTTTAGGGAAACTCAAGCATGTTAAGCCTGTGTTATTGACAGCACAATAAACTGTGGCACGTTCATTGTGAAAGCCGTTCATTACTAATTGTTTTTCCATTTTAATTAAGTTAAAATAATCTTAATGTTTTAACTGTCATGTGCTCACACCAGCCCGTTTAACATTACCCCACAATTATGAGAGACGCAGACGCGCATTCAGGAGATGAGGAGCAGGAAAACAGGATGATAGAGGTGATGATCACGAGTTCAGCACAACAGCATAGGAAAGGGACTAACATTACAGTGAATTACAAACCCGTACAATAATAAAGCAAGTAGGTATACCCAGGCTATACACAAAAATCCTTAGAAGCCATGATACACAAACAGCCCTGGGTAAAAGTGAGCATGTGGTGTATACCTGCATATGACCCCAACTACACCACCGGTGCAGGACGAGAGAAATATTGTCAGGTCAGAATTAAAACAATAGAAGTGTGTGTGTTTGTGACAAATAAGGACATAAATGTGTATGACACGGGTATGACATAGGTATTACAAGGACAAGGTGACTTTTCAGGACATTTTGTCATGTCCCTATTTTCAGAATGCTTATAAATCACAGAGAATGAGTGTGTGTCTGAGAGAGGACGGAAAATAGTGTGCGTGTGTGTGTGTGTGTGTGTGTGTGTGTGTCTCATGGGCCCGGTTTCATAAAAGGTTACGACTACTCTTAGTTAGTCAGCTAAATTTTCTTTAAGAACTGCAACTGTCCAGTGTGTATATAGTGTGTTTTTACTGTTACTCTTCACAGGTGAACAGAGAAGCTCCTCACTGTGAGGAAGATGTATGCCTTCCTTCCACAATGAGCAAGAAGCACATGATGTTGTTTTGTTTGATGTTATCATCATAATGAGTAGTGTTTGCTATAGTTGGGCTATTGACACTTGACTTTATAACATTATATTTTTTGGGCTGCTGTATCTGTGTTTGTAAAGCACTTTTGTTATGGCAGATCACATCCAAATACAAATGAGCTCTGTGTCTGTCCCATGACTCTGTTCCTCTTTCAGGCTTGAACTAATGTACAACTAAAGACATAGAGGAGCTATGCACAATATTTAAAAAATAATGTTTTTTGAATATTAAAGCATGTCAACATTTTCTGTTACACCAAATAGTTACAGTTTAAATAGCATTATATAACCCTTTTAAAACGATACCACGGAAGAATACATATAAGGGAATTACATATCGCTCATTCAAAGAACACAAAGCTTCTTGGAAGAGCAGAATGGTCAGACCCGCTCGGCTCCAGAGTGAAGAGCTGAATATATGCTGCACCTGCTGCACGTTTCCTGTGTGCTCGCGGCAGCAATTAATGCATGGCAATGTCAAATGGCTCGTTTAGTTTACACTCAAACCAGATTTGTGTTTGCTGAAATTCCCAATTACAAGTGAATATGAAATACTTTAAATATTTATATATAATAAAAATATTAAATGCTTGTTAATGAGCAGCAAATCAGCATCAGATCCATCTGAAGGATCTTGAGAGTAATGATGCTTGATCATAGCCATCAATTACATTTTAACATATATAAGCATCAAAAAGTACTTTTTTAAATATTAATATATTTTACTGTATTAATAAATGCAGCCTTGACACTTCTTCCAGACACAGAAAAAATCTTCATTATTCCAAATATTTCACCTCCAGTATATTTATGATGTACTTGAAAGCAGCTCTTTGTACTTAGTTTTTGTGATTGTAATATCACCATATATACGGTAGAGATGTATAATATTCACAGATGAATATTTTTTCACAACAGGGTATTTTAGGCACATAAAAAATAAAAACGTTTAGCTTTTAAACTGTTATTACCCAGGATGCAAAAACATACAGCTGAGCTAAAGGGAGGCATGTTGTCACAGCTGTTTAATGGCAGACCAGAGAGAAACACTTTCTGGAGTCACAAAAATGGCATGTTGAACAATTTATGCATTTAAAAATTGCCTCATTTAGTTACTATTTACAGAAAAACAATTAAAAAACAGCAGGTAACAAAAGGTAACAAAAACACTGAAATGTTGTTAATGGTAATGAACTGTAGAAATGTTTGACTACAAACTACAAAGAGAGACTCTGGTGAGTCCAGAACTGCGTGTTTTATTTGCAGGTCTCAGCAGCGGTGTAATCACAGGAGAGCCAGTCGAGACGACAGCCGTCCTTCTCCTGTGTGTCAGCCGTTCTCTCAGAGTCTGCCGGATCCACCGAGCGCTCGGCCGTGTTGCTGCTAGAGTCTGAACCGCTGAGAGCTACTGGAGCGTCTGTAACCAGCCCCGGCTCGTTCGGGTTAAGAGGGAAGACCCCGCACGCTCTGAAGGCTGTGCTGATGTTGTCCAGTGTGAGCGCCAGCGGCAGCGCCGAGGCCGTGATTCCTGGGATGTGATGAATGGTGATGCTCCTGCCCGGACTGCCCAGCATCCAGCTGTCGACGGCTGTGTTCACACACTTCTTAAACGGGCCGTATAGCGCGCGCTCCAGCTGCGGGGAGCAGTGCAGTGGGAAACACAGACACACCACGCCGTTAGCTTTGGTGAAGTTGAGTCCGTCGATGGACAGATGCGCGGCGTGACTGTCCAGCAGCAGCAGGCGGGGTCTGTCCGCGGCGCACTCGGTCTGTCGCGTGAAGTGCTGTAGGAAGCCGAGGAACTGCTCCTCCCTCATCCAGCCGCTCAGATGTGCTCCACCGGAGCTTCCCGCAGGCGCGCCACTGAGGAAGTGCTCCCTGAACTGCACCCGCGGGAACACAAAATAGGGCGGCATCACGCGTCCGGCGGCAGAGACCACGCAGGCCACACTCACGAGGGGTCCGCGGTCCGGAGACGTCTGCTTCAGGCCTCTCCTGGCCAGCACTCGGTCCGGCCGCTGAGCCGTGGTGATGCCCATCTCCTCCATCATCCACATGTCCTCGGGTCTGAACCCGTGTCGCTCCGTCAGTGCCTTCAGCTTGCTGTAAAACAGCTCAACGTGACTCCTGCTGAAGACGCTGCCGGGGCTCACCGGCTCCGGGGCCCGGATGGACAGCAGCGGGTGTCTCTTCAGGAAGCTGGCGAACCAGTCGGCGCTGGCCTGTTTGTTCTCCCTCCACGAGGGCGGTGTTTGCAGCTGGTGGCTCTTGGCCAGCTGGTAGGCCAGTTTGCGGATGACTCGCGGTGGGAGCGTGTAATAAACGTCAGACGCCAGTAAAACATAGGCGACGAGTTCGGCCTCCAGCTCCGGGCTGAAGACCTGGCGTGCTCCGATGAAGCCCACGGCACAGCTGGGGTGCTCCGCGCTGCCCTCCACCTCCTCGCGCGGGATTTTGGTGCAGTAGCGGGCCAGCGTCCGGTAGTTGATGCCAAACTCTTCTGCTGCGCCGCGGATGGTTTTCTTGAACACCAGCACCTGCCGGACGGCCTTTAGCATGGTGTCAGGAGCCGTACTCGCGCGGTTCGTCTTCCTTTTGTACGTTCTCACCATGATAGTGCTGAAAAACACACAAACGATTCATGATTCACATAAATAAACACATATATGCTACATTTTTTAAAATCTTATTTATCACCTTGAGCAACAGCATTTTTCATCCCATCTAGTGTTATTATTACCTAAAACCATTAAAAAAGCCGTTTCAATACTTGAAATAACTGTTAACTATTTTAAACTGAACTACATGTGATTAAAGAATCGATCAGCCAATCAGAAGCGTGTGTGGGCAGGCTCTCTCTGCACTCACTATAAAATGTTTCTAATCTAATTCAGAAATAGTAAACCTTTTTAACATTATTATTTATACACACTGAGGGACTGATAAAATCTTTGTCATGGAATACGCTTGAGTTCAGTTTTAACATACACTGACAGCACACGTGCATCAGACGTCTATTTGATGTCTGCATTCATATCTGCAAGATGTAGTGTTTGCTCATCTACAATACGTCTAAAGGACATTTCCTATCAGACAGCAAATAGACTTTTATTAGATGTATGTATGTGAAGTTTGTATGTTGTTTTTCCAGCTGCAATGAAAGAGAAAACATTTCTAACATAGAAATGTAGCATGTGGTGGCTGGTTAGGACCAAAACTGTGATTAACACGGAAAATATACCTTTATATCTCATGTCGCATAACGTGTAATTTTCAGTTCAGTGTAACTTCAAATACTACTGAAAAATTAATACAACTGTCAAAAACTAAATAATAAAATAAAAATAAAAACACATATGAACATAGTAGGCTATGTAAATTACACTAAAATATTGCATTAATTTTGAAAATTGTTAGTTTACATTGCAGATCAAATGATAATGATTTTAATTTAATTCTTTAGCTCATTTACAATCTGAGATGGTGAATCAGCAGTCGGCTACCAAAAACAGCAATATTTAGTCTAGAATTAGATTTGTATGTAGTGTGATCATCCATCATAACTGATTAAATATTATTTTTAATTAACAAAATCTATAGGTCACTTATCCGTTTGAAATGATACTTAAATCAAAGTAATTATCATAATTCATATTAAAGTTTCAATTATTTACCGATAGACAGATATAATAAATGGTTTTAAAACGGTTTAAATTCAAGTTATCAAAACATTCTACAAAAAATAAATTGACTATACTAAACAGTTCATTCTTAAAAATACTTCGGTTTTATTCACAATAGTGACAGATCGGGACTTGTCATGGAGAGAACTCCAGTGCGCATGCGCGGACTCAGCGTCATCACACGACGCGATTGAGACACCACACAGCACCGTAAACACACTTTAAGACAGCATGGCATGCAGTAGTAGAGAAGTACGGGAGTCTGACCTCTCTCTGTGAGCAGCTTCTCTGCGTCCGTCACGGTCTTCAGATGACCCTCCGAGTGCCCACGTGACCCCGGTCTTCCCGCCACTTGACAGACACAATGAGAACCAGAGGACTTAACCCACACTACTACTAACTAGTCCACAGCAGGCAGTCAACAAGACGATATAGCAACTTACTGTTTTGTTTAGTATGTCTTAAAGAAACGCCCGCAAACAATAAGATGTCCGGTCATTTCATAACTGAACATTAAAGCAATTATTAGCTGAAAGGGTAACTTAATTATCACATCCGGCATTCCAACCTTTCAGTTAAAATAACCTTAAGTGTTAGATCCTGACTATACTTCAGTGTTTTACTCTTACCCAATATGAATATAATTTATAGAGGGCAAAAGTGTCCTCAATTATAAGTGCAAACACAACATAGAAAACCTCTGCCAGAGAAACGCCTTTGTTTATTAGTTTGAGCTCAAATCCTGATCTGTTCATGTGACAACTAGCCCCGGTGTCGTTTACAGTACTGTCTCCTTCGTTTAACAGTTAGGTTCGTTTAATAAAGTTGATGTGTGAGAAACTAAACGTGATATCCTCAGACTTGCTCCAGAAACAGTCAATGAAACCATCTAGAACAAAACAGCGAGATGCCACGAGAAATAATCGTCGTTTAATGGTATTAAAGCACTACAGTGAGAAAGACATCAAGCATACAGCACAAAATAAAGACATAAAACAGAGAGCACACGCACCAGCGGAGCGATGAAGCCGTGACACTCTTCCGCGCGGATCAGCGGCCACAGCGCCCCCTGCTGGCCCGGAGGAAGCGATCCTCGGCGGGGACTGGGCGCTCTCAGCCAGCGGCACACCTCAAGTGCTTCTTCAAATTAGTACACCAGACAGAACACTCACTATGAGCACATTAATATGACGAATAACTCATATCGTTTCTGTCAACCTTCTAACACAATGTCAAATCAAAATATATAGCTATTTTAAACACAATTTATTGCATGGTTTTCACAGTATTAAATTAACTTTTAGTTTTTTATTCCCCCCAGTTCCAATGGGAACTTCTTTTGATTTTACGTATGGATATGGAGCTGTAGGGTTTAAATCTATGACCTGACTGTGCTACACCACACTTTCTTAACCATACTGTTTCAGGAACTAGACGTTCATGTGATAATGACCCACGACCATTATACCCGTACAGAAAAAACAGCCCAATTGAGCTAAAGAATCACTAAGATTGCTGCCCTATGAAAGCTGATTATGACGGATCATAAACATCACACATAATGCAGATATATCTGTGATTGACGCATTTCTCCTGCAGCGGAGCAAAACTCCAGCAGACTTTGATTTGTTTTGTTGATGAGGGTTTCCTATTTTCTGAATCCCAATTTACTCATGAGGATCTCCTACCATCAATATCAGTTCAAATGGACAATATATTAGAAATTAAAATAAATGTCTTATATTGACCCAGTTTACAAAAATATGTAAACGTCATAAAAAATATATATATAAAAGATTTTCTTGGTTATGTGAAAGTTAAAGGAATGTTCCATTTTGCTAACATTAAGGGAATGTTTTTCTAAAACAAGTAAAAACATTTGTCGAACATCAAATAAGAACTGTTGTCAAAATAAAATGAATTATGTACAGATCACATTTTAGTGCTAATGTTTGAGCAGGTGAGGCAGATCTGCTGAATGTGTGTAAAAGTCAAGCAATCAGCCTCTTATCACAGATCATTAGCATTATCAAGATTAATATTGCTTCCTTCCATTAAAGGAATATCTCAACAAAACCCTACACTTTCACTGTACTCAACAGATATGCTGATTCCAGTTATTTTTACCTTCCAGAAACAATCCTTTGAGCTCTATATTGCAGATTCCTGATTTTATTTTCATTCATTGTCATAATTATAAGCACGCAGGTGTGTGGAGAAAGTACCACTACTGGTGACGTTATCAGGGCTCTCTGTGTGGCAGATCGGAGGAGTGTTCAGGTCAGACTGCAGTCTTCACTTGTAATGTCTAACAGCTTTCATGTGTTTCTGAGAGCTGCTTCCCACATTTCCAGGACAACATGGCCAGCTGTGCTCAGAAACAAGCATTGTGGTGCAATCTGAAACACGATCAGTCCTCCGCCTCCATTCTTCTGAGTGAGCTGGAAAAGAGATGTGAGCTGGTGTCGGTGGACTCTGGTTTCTGTTTACGCAATCAAATGTGGCTTAGAGACAAAGGCTGAGCGTATCAGAGCCAGCCAGGAGCGTCTGGATCACTGTGAGAGAATGTTAGCGCTTTGAGTCTCTTCGGGTGCTTTTTTCCAACATGCCAAAGCAAACGAGCCATTATTAGTGTGCACGTACTGATCCAGTACAGTAACTACACACCCACCAACTCCATGATGTCATGTGCGTGCCAAAACCTCATCGCTGTCAGTGACTGATTGACAGAAGATGTAAACATGAGCCATAAAATAAGAGGCCAGAGAGTCAACACAAGCGTCAGCCAGTCTGAAAACATGTTGACTATGGCACATCCCGGCTCCCAAACGTATAGAGTGAAAGAGATGAGATAAACATTCATCCTCCCAGTGATGTGTCTTTATATTTGAACATCTTTATTCACTCTTACAAACTGTAGAAGATCAGATAAGTATGATTTGAACTACGCCAGTGCAATTCCACTAATGCCAAAAATAATTGATTGAAATTAATTGAAGTCTATTGTAGTCCATTCAAAAAGAATAGTTGTCTTGTGGTGGACTATCAAATGAATTTCTAAGATCCATTTCTGGGGAGACACAACCATGATCGGCTGAGAAGAGTTAAGTCTATACTCAGTATGATCTGAACCCTGACTGGAAATAAACTTCTTTCTTCTATAGCAGAGGATGGGTTGTTCCTCCGGGGATATACAGTGCACCTGATGTAATACTGCAGCTGACAGCATGGTTATAATTTACTGCGGGGGGAATGTCTACACCTATTGCTTTCATTTTTGTTAATTTAGCCACTATATAGGGTTACAATCATGTCCCCTTTACTTGTCTAACCAGTATGATAGCTGTGATCTCCTCCCCATTCCCAGGAGAACATGCCCAGACCTGCCCCATGACTACAGCCAATTGTTAAAAAGAAGATGATAATACAGCATAACAAGAGATTTATAAGCTAGTTTTTGTAGGCCATTCATTTTGAACCAAAAACACTACACTTCTACAAAAAAGAGGAGGAAACATCTTTGTTGTACCGTCAGTATAAAGCCCCATCTGATAATATTAACTAGTATTATTGGGAAAAAGAAAACTCTCTCTGGGTCAGAATGAAAACCCACTATAAAATACAGTTTTTTTCAGTCGCTAACAAGCGCTTAACCATACTTCAGATACGTTTTCTAAACTCTTAACACAGACTCACACCTACAAAACACAATTGGCCAAACAGATCATTTTCTTCTCAAAAATACATTTTGTTAAATATATACTAACTCTTAATT
>JAUMHP010000067.1:2399243-2409858 GCA_032361065.1 Enteromius trimaculatus
AGACTGCAAGACATGAATCAGGTGTGTCTTGACAAGGGAGACATACAAAATGTGCAGGGCAGGGGTGCGTGTAGGACAGGTTTGAAAACCACTGTGCTAGAGGTACTGAACGAGAGTCTGGCTGAAGGCCAATTACCTCAGAGCCAGCCGCTGGGCAGTCCTCACGCTCCTGCCCAAGAAAGGTGACCTCACAAACATCAAAAGTTGGAGCCCTATATCATTGCTCTGTAGTGACTATAAAATGCTCTCTAAAGCCTTGGCTAATAGGCTTGCAGGAGTGATGGATGGCTTTATCCATCCTGATCAGACCTACTGTGTTCCTGGTAGATCGATAGTTGATAACATTTCATTGATTCGTGATATTCTGGAAGTCTCCAAGATGATGAATTTGGACTGTGGGTTAATTTCTTTAGACCAAGAGAAGGCTTTTGACCGTGTTGAGCATTCTTTTTTGTGGAAAGTTCTGGTGGCTTTTGGGTTTTGTTAAAAGTTTATTAATTACATTAAAGTTCTTTATAGTGGCGTTGAGAGCATACTAAAGGTTAACTGTGGTTTGTGTGCTCCTTTTAATGTTCATAGAGGTGTTAGGCAGGGGTGCTCACTCTCTGGTATGCTTTACTCTGTGGCAATAGAACCTCTGTTGCAGCAAACTCCATGGTATACGTTTACCAAACTGTAAAAGTAATTTTATTTTGTCAGCCTATGCTGATGATGTCATAGTAATGATAAGTGACATACAGGTTTTAATGAGATTACTTAAAACTTTCCATAGTTTATCTTCTGCAAGTGTAAATTGGGGTAAAAGTGAAACACTATTAGTGGGTAAATGGGCGGAAGGAAAACCAGAGCTTCCTGAAGGTTTGGGCAATTTGATTGCGTCTTCATTATGGCATAGACTTGTGTGTGTTGATCCTCCTTCTCAATTGAGATTCAGTCTATTTTAGTGGATTTTTTTGGGGATAACTTAAATTGGATCCCTCAGAGTATTATATATCTACCTAAAAAACAGGGTGGTCATGGTCTAATTCATCTACAAAGTAGAATAGCAGCTTTCCGGTTGCAGTTCATTCAAAAACTGTTGATGGGTTCAGCTGATTTTAAATGGTGTGCCATAGCATATGTCATCCTTGAGAACCTTGGTCTAGACAAATCTCTTTTTTTAATGGATCCTGTGAAGTTGAACTTTTCTGGTTTTCAAACTTTGGGGTGTTTTTATTTTTAAACAAGAGGAGGTGTCTCACTCTCTTCATTGGCTTTTGGAAGAGCCTCTTATTCACGGAGCACGTTTGGATTTGTCTACCGGTGGACTGTTTCCAGGACTCAACAACACACTTATTGGCAGTAAAGTCATAACGTTGGGTTTATTGGAGGTTACAGGAGTGGATTTCGCGAACGAAGAGGCACTTGCACAACGTTTGAAGATAAGATCAACTCGTCTAATAGTTCAACTTTTAACGAGATGGAAGGCAGCTCTCAGAACAACGGACAGTTCTCTGCTATCTGAGTATGGTATCAGTCTTTGTGAGCCAGATTCTGAGGACTCTTTTCCTAGTTTATGTTATTCATTGAACCTTGAAGGGGCTTCTGGAATTTTTTTGGAAAATGTTGAGTCACTGAGTTTTGATTTTTTTTTCATGCACTGGAAAGTCATTGTATAGACATTGTGTAATTGTTTTTAACAAAAGAATGTTAAAGGACAAAGTTGATACCCCATAGCGTGATTTTTTTAACATATCTAAAGACATAAAGCCTGAGTGGAGAGCACTTTACAAACCACCGTTGCCCAAAAAAACCTGGCGATCTGCAGTGGAGAATTCTTCATGGTGTCGTGACTGTCAATGCTTTTATTTCAATTCTTAATCCTGAAATGTGTGCTGATTGCCCTTTTTGTTCTGTGAGAGAAACTGTTTTCCATGCTTTTGTGAGTTGTATTAGACTGGAGCCACTGTTTTCAGTATTAAGAAATGTTTTCAGTATTTGTAATGAAATTTTCTCTAAAGAGGTTTTTATTTTAGGGTTCAGATATATGCTGAAAAAAAGATTTGTATGTCAGTTACTGAATTTTGTTTTAGGTCAGGCAAAACTGGCTATCTACATGAGTAGGAAAAAGAAAGTGGAGGTGAACGTGGATCAAAATGTTGTTGCTGTATTTTCAAGCATGGTTCAATCTAGAATATTAATTGATTTTAACTATTATAAATATATGGATAATCTTACTGCTTTTGAAGAGATTTGGTGTTGTTATGAAGCCCTGTGTCGTATATCTGAAGGTGATTTGGTTTTTACACACACATTGTGAGCTGGGTTTATTTGACTTTTTTGTGGATACTGTAATCTAGTTGTTTTTGATTTTCTTTTATAAATTGTAATAAGGGTCTGTTAAAATTCAATTCTCTCTCTCTCTCTCTCTCTCTCTCTCTCTCTCTTTCTCTCTCTCTCTGAACCTATGGTTCTCCAACGTGATAACCATAAATTCTCTGTCATTGACAGACTGTTGTCATTGCTAAAAAAAAAAGTCAATGTCACTTTAACAGATTATACTGAAGCTGATCTATGGTAATGTGTAACTGTAATTCACACATCTGTCCAGTTGGTGGCAAGTGAGCTCCTGGAAGATAGCAGCACCAGAACAAAGTCTTTGCACACAGGTAAGTACATTGCCGATGCACTTGATCTGAAGTGGCTACAGTAGAACTATCATGCAACATTAAAGACCATCAAAAATATATTTATTGATTGAATTTGCTAATAAAGATTGACTGAATTTAACATTTGAGACTTTGTTTCATATCAAAAGCAATAAAGCAGAAAGCTTAGCCTTAGCCTAGTAAGACTTTTGGATGGGAAGCACAATCACCGATGTGGGCGCACTATATGGCACTGTGCATTCATCAAATGAAAACAGCATTGATTGGGGTTTAAAAATAAAAACTAGTTCATAAAAAAAATGATCAAAATAAAGATTTTTTTTTTCTTTTCAACCCTAGCATATTTTGTTGATTTTACGGTCTTCCTTTGTCAAAAAGCAATTAAAGGTGTTATTTTTTAAAATCTTGAAATTAAAACGATGGGTAATAATATATTATGACAGAATTTTTATGACCCTGTTTGTCAAAAGAACATCTTGAGGTTTTGAATAACTGTTTAGGATATATCCAGAAAATATAATATTATGATGTAAGACCAATGTTTGCTTTTAAGATATGTTTGCTTCATTTTGCAAGAGTGTGTAAGCAGTGAAAACTATGTTTGCTTTAATGCTCATAGGAGAAAAAGATGATTTTATTTACATTTTGTTCGATGAATAAACAGTCATGGCTTGAATTCTGTGTTGACATAAGTCAACATGATGAAATGAATAGATACTCACAGAGCTTTTCTGCAGTTTGTCACAGCAGGTAACAGTCTCCGTTTCCCCTCGGATGATGCATTATATTTTGTGAGATCAAACTCATCCAGCACATTCTCTGACATCTGAAGCATGCAGGCAATGGCTGAACAGTGACTAGGAGAGAGTTTCTTCCCAGAGTGTTTGTCTGATTTCACAAAATGCTGAATCTCTCTGTAAAGAGTCTTATCTTTAACTTCCAGCAGACAGTAGAAAAGATTGATAGATCGTTCAGCTGACAGGCGATTATTTCCCTTGATTATGTTTTTAATGTAGTTTTTTATTTTACTGATGGTGTCTGAGCTATTCTCTGTGCATGTCAAAAAGTCCTGTAAGGCTCTCTGATTGGACTTCAGTGAAATCCCCAGCAGGAACCGCAAAAAGAGATCTAGGTGTCCGTTTTTACTTTGAAGAGTTTTTTTAACTGCTGATACGAGCAGCTCACACAAAGGGCTTTTTTCAGATCTGTACGTCTCATATCTATCATTCAAAAATAATTTCAGTGGCTCCATTTTTTTAAACAGATGTGAGTAAAACACATAGACAGCAGCCAGAAACTCTTGAAAGCTCAGATGAATGAAGCAGTAGACTTTCTTCTGATGAATCACAGATTCCTCCCGAAATATCTCAGTACAAATCCCAGAATACACTGAGGTGTCAGTGACATCTATGCCACTCTCAATCAGGTCCTCCTCATAGAACATCACATTCCCCTTCATAAGCTGTTTGAAGGCCAGTTCAGCAAGTTTCACAATCACTTCTCTGTTGGACCGCCGTTTTTTTCCTGAATCTCTCTCTTCATACTTCATGCTCCTCCTGTTTATTTGAGTGAGCAGGAAGTGGATGTACATTTCAGTCAGGGTTTGAGGGATATTTGCACTGATATCTTGTTTTAGGAGGTTTTGAAGAACAGTGGATGAGATCCAGCAGAAGACTGGGATGTGGCACATGATGTGGAGGCTTCTTGCTCTTCTGATGTGTGAGATGATTCTGTTGGCTTTGTGCTGGTCACTGATTCTCTTCCTGAAATATTCCTCCTTCTGAGGGTCACTGAATCCCTGAATTTCTGTCAGACGGTTGATGTATTTTGAGGGGATCTGATTGGCTGCCGCTGGTCTGGTAGTGATCCAGATGAAAGCAGAGGGAAGCAGCTCTCCTTTCATGAGCTTTGATATCAACACATCCACTGATGAAGTCTTCGTAACAGAAATGTCATAAGCATCTGAAAGCATCAGTGTGATCCTGCTTTCATCTAAACCATCAAAGATGAACACAACTTTACACTCCTCATAAATCTTCGAGTCCAGTTCGTGAAGTTCAGGATTAAAGTCCAGCAGAAGTCTGTGAAGACTGTACTGAAAATCTTTAATCAAGTTCAGCTCTCGAAATGGAAGCACAAAGATGAAATCTACATCCTGATTGGCTTTTCCTTCAGCCCAGTCCAGAATGAACTTCTGCACAGAGACCGTTTTTCCAATTCCAGCGATGCCTTTAGTAAGAACAGTCCTGATTTTCTTTCTCTTCTTTTTTTTCTTGCTCTTCTCACATCCTGGTTCAGATGAGGCTTTAAAGATGTCGTTGCAGTAGATTAGAGTGTCTTGTGTTCTGGGTGTTTTCTCCATCTGTAAAACCTCATGTTCTTCATTCACCCCTTCACTCTCTCCCTCTATGATGTAGAGCTGTGTGTAGATCCTGTTTAGGAAGGTCTTATTCTCTTGTAGTTTGACTCCCTCATATAATCTCTCATACTTATTCTTCATGTTAGTTTTGTGTTGGTCTTTAACTCTCTGTAGTTTATCATCTACTGATTGGTGAGATACCTTCTGCAGGACTCCAGTCTGATCATCTCTACCCACATAACAGAGACAAGAAGAACAAGACAAAGACTGAATGAAAGCATGAGCAGCAACATCTTCTAGTACCTTATGTGTGTCATTTGTAAAAACAAGTTAAGACACAATCAACTCAACTGGCCCATGTTCATGCAGAAATTATAAGATCAGCTAGAACCAGCTATTCAAATGGAACATAGTGCTTTTTTAGTCTCTCCAATATTGTTTGTTTTTTGAAGCTCCACGAATTACTCTTTACCTAAAATGTCTCCTTATTTACTAAAAAAAGACCTTTAAGTCTGATCGACTTTTTTTATTTTTATTTGTCATAGCACATAGCGCAGGTTTCATGTGTAAAAAGCAAATATTGCTTTCTTAGAAGGCCAGCATGACCCCTCCCGGCCTCATCCAAAACTTTTAATTATTGTTTGTAGCGATCAAACCATTCAGTTCTTCCAAGTCTGAACTTTTCTTGATGTGATTTAGTTGACCAGAGAAATCGGCTGTAGGGTAGTTTGCACTTAACTGGTTTAGGAATAAAATCATGTTTATGGCATCCTTCTTAGTGACTTTATCTTCTTAGCATGGTAAGTGTTTCTGAGAATGTCTTTGTGTGTTCAACATGAACTTGAGTTTATTTGGGTCTCACCTTTTACTTAAACTCCAACCTTTAAAGCTGTTTGAAATATAACAGGGGTCCAGTAAATTAAAAAGTCTGACTAGTTTAAAATAAAAATTATTGTCGGCAGTTCTGGATATTGTCTCACCTGGGTTTAAAGGTCACTGATCCTTCCTTTAGATTTGGAGGCTGATTTATGGATCTGGCACTCTCCAAAGACACACAGCTGGGCTCTGAAGATACTGATCTTTTTCTCTTTTTTCTAGTGACAAAAACCCCATCAACAAATCTGATTATCTGTCTTTATCTCTAAACAGTGGTGTAACTGCTGGCAGTGCAGTTGGGGCAGGTGTACAGGGTCCTTTTATGCCACTTTTCTTCTACTTTTTGAAGCTTGACACAAGTGGTATCATCAAGACCACCCTGCATTGCACAGTTTATTATCTAACACAGTGTACAAAACAATTGTTCTGCCACCAAGATTCTGTTCTGCCCCTCCTCCTTAGACTCATACACAGGTTGCCAGATTGATGAAACTAACGGAAATGAGCACACATGAAAATTAATGAAACTTTAGTAGAGTCAAAAACTTACATACAGCACCTTTAGGCCAAATGCAGCCTCTGCATTTGCAAACTGAACTAATACTACAATTCAGAAAAATTGATCTTTGCACAGTGTACACTTTGTAATGAGAGACAACAAAGACACTGAACTTTTTACAATTTATGACATAATGTCTAGAGAGCATCTAGTGGGTTGAGACTGTGAACACAAATATAGTGTTATACTTGAATTTAATTAAGTTGACTTTAAAAATATACTCAGAAACGCCTGCAGGAATTCTTATGAGGGCATATACAGAGGTGTTTTCGTTTTCTTTTTTGAGGACTAAGTGATCAGTGAGAGCAGAACCAATGTGTCAAACATTTTAAAACTCAACAAAATGGTGATACATCAAGAGCATTCACAAGAAGGAAAACAACAGAGAACAAAACAGTGCTGGAGGAAAAGGATCAGAATCCTGCACATGCCTCAAATACAGGCCCTAGCCTGGCCTTGTCCAGCATCTTATCAGAATTACTGGTCCAAGTTTTTCCCTTTCCCCCTTCTCCTAAAACAGCTTATACTACAGTTTCGGCTATTAAAATGGTTTTGTATGTAATGGAAAATGGATTTATATATATATATATATATATATATATAATATCATATTTTTTGTTTGTTAAATCTAAGTAATCTAAGTACTTGCCTCACATAAGTTCTAAATATATATATATATTTAGAGAAAGCTTTGAATTACAATTTTAAAACTAAATAAAGTTTTGTTAATCTGTAAAGATTCATTTCTCTCTAAAGGTGCATTCAGTGAGGAGATGGCAAGACACAATCAGCAACTTAAGCAAATATTTGCGAAACTGACTCAAAAAACAAATCAATCAATTTTTTTTATTTATATTGCGCTTTTAACAATACAGATTGTAACAAAGCACTGAACATTATCAAATAGGAGAATATTAATAAATAGTTTAAATATGTCCTTACGATTTTCCTCCGACACCTTCTGTGGCACCTTTAAAAGCATGCCTGTTTTCACAAGGTTTCAAAGGGTTGTTCGACAGAAATACAGGACACATATAATAACTGCTGAAATGTTTTGTGAGGTAAATCTCAGGTCAGTCTGAGTCGTACACCTGCAGATACCACTGAACATACTAAACAGTTTGTGGTTATGTTATGAGGAAAAGGTACAGCAGGAAAAAAACTATGTGCATGAAACTAAAAAGCTATTTATTTCATTCTGTTTGTGAACTAATATAAATGATTCTTTTAAACTCATTAATTTTACAGCTGCTAATTTGATCATTGAAGGTCAACATATTATGTGACTACACATAAAAAGAGAAGACTTACCAGCTATGATCTAGACCAAATGATGCAAACAGTAAAGAGTTAGCTACTAAGCTCCTAGTAGCCCCTTAAGTGAGAACTTTAAAATGGCTGCTGCAGTGCCACATTGATGTTTAAATTGGTCTCTTTTTAGCAGTAATGGTTGTTGTCTCACCTAAAGGTCATTGATCCATCACTTAGATCCAGAGGCCCTGGAGATGCTGCTCTTTTTCTCTTTCTTCTAATGATATTGTGGGAAATAACATCAATAATTCATATTATTAAAAATATGTCATTAAACAAAAAGATGTTAGAATGATAAATTCTTTGTGTTTTTTTTTTGTGTGTGAATATCTAGGGTCCTCTAACATCATGACATTTGGCTGACATGAGAACCAATGAGATTCAAATGTGAGGCTTGATTTCACTTCTGCAGATTTAGATTAAACCTCTTGATTCACATGTGGGTCATAATATTACATCACAACTTTAGAGATATTTTAAGGGTTTGAAAAGGGAAAAAAAAAGTTTAAAAACAGCAATATTTAAGAATACATAATATTGATTGGCATATTATACCATTAGAATTTCAGTATATATTTAAATAAAACAAAAGGTAAAAAGTCTCCAGTACAGGTTATTGACTCACCTGAAGTTAAAGGTTTCTGTTCCATCGCTGAAATAAATGGGTTGTCGCATGGATGCATCACTCACATAGCTGGGTTTTGGAGATGCTGCTCTCTGGTTTCGACAGTGATCAACATCCTCCTTCTCTTTTTTCTCACAAAGTCTCATTTTAGAGCCAGTCTTATGTACCTCTATAAATAAAAATGTCTTACAGAGATGTAACATTGTACATTCTGAACCACTGCTGTAGAGTACTGATGAAAAGTGAACAGATAAACAGATTTTTCAATGTAGATAACTTCTTAATGCTTAAAATGAAATGTATTTCAGCAGGCTACAAGTCTACTCAAAACATAATAAGTAACAGTAGTAAAAAATAAATGAACAGAAATGAACAAACATTTAAAGACATGTCTGGGAACTAGCTAATTGCTATTTAATGTATGTTGTGCATATTAATGTAAAGCATGTTGCTTTATTTAATTGTTGAATATGAACTTAATCATGAAGGTCAATACAATCATCTTTGATCTCTGTAGTTATTGCACAATTTGTCCGTTGCGAAAACAAAATATGACATGAACTTACCTTGAAGATATCGTTATAGTCTGAGTTTGATCAGTCTTTCACTTTCGGTTCAGCTGAGGTGATGTCAGAGTCACATGAGTCTGTTCTCAACTCCCTTGCTTGTTTTTCCAGTGGGTGGTTGTGTATTTTTTTGATCACAAATGTTTGCAGAATGGAAAATGTATTTAGGAGCATATTTAAAGAGGTCTTTCATTGGATGGAGAAATGGAAATGCTGTGGCTTTATGTGTTTTGTGTGTGCGTTACTAGTTTAAGACTGTGGATGAGTCATTAAATATTGAGTGTCTGCCAAAACCGAGCCCCGATCGGATATTTGTATATTCCTAGTGTTTGATGGATAATTCAAGTACATTAAAGTTATTTAAATCAATCCAATGTATACAGAGTTGTGCAGAGAGTAAATAACGTTTGTGTGTTTACACATATATTTAAGAGAAATATTCATACACTAGTCAACATTTGAAGTGGATCAAAACCTTTCATCAAAGTGGTTCTTAAACTAAAAAACAAATGCGTTCTTGTCTTAGTACAACTTTAACTTCTTAGAATCTAATTCAATTGTTGAAGACTGTATTTTCAAAGCCACAGCATTCCTGTCTTTCCACCCCCTCTTTAAATATGCTCCTAAATACACTTTACATTCTGCAAACATTCATTTGTAGTCACAAATACACACCCACCCACTGGAAAAACAACTGATCTGATGTTACTCTGACATCACCTAAATATACTGTATAAAGACATTGGTAGAATATAGGAGTACTGATGTAAACTTCTTGTATTTTAAATCTAAGGAAGAGTATCACAGCATAAAGGTTAAAAAGTGTAGATATGGTTAGAAAGCATGAAGCTCACGGTGTCAGAGCATTAGTCTGTCAGTCAAATCTGAATCAAGATGAAACTCATAGCATTATATCAGATAGTCTGACGGCAGATACTAGTAAGTGATAGATGAATGTCTGATCATTACAAAAGTGTGCATCAAATGGATTGAACATGGAAGCTCAAAGGTGTGAGACGTGCTAGAAAAGTGGTGGAGTGATACAGTCATTGACAAAAGAGTTTGTATTATTGTTGTATTCTCTCCAATAAAAATTTGTGTTAACGGTTTATTGCAACCCCACCCGACCCCCACCTTCAGATTAATTGTTGTTAATCACTGTTTACTCCTGCTATAAACCTTATTTACATCTTATCAGTAGATCTGAACACATACAAAATAATAAACATTTCATAATTCTACAAAGCAAAATATTCATGACAAACTGACAAATCTGAAACTGCATGATTCTTGTGTTGGCGTCTTGATTAACCATTCAATGTGATAAAATGAATCATATATAAAGGCTTATTAGAAGTTGATCACTGCGTTTGATGCATTTACTAAAATTTTAGAGCTGTGTAGCAACAAACATTATACACTGAAAAGAAATTTGGAGTAGTATTTACTTCAAAAATGTTAGGAAAGTTTTTTTCCCACTTAGGAAATGTGAGTAATCGCAACAGAATTAGTTAAAGTAAAAACTAAACACAAGGAACTGTAGCTTTAATTAGAAAATCTCAAGTAAAGTTTGCTTGGAATTTCCCAGTAAACTGTATTGATGGTTTTATATATTTTACTTAAGTACTGCTTGGGGGGGGGGGGGGGGGGGGGGGGGGGGGGGGGGGGGGG
>JAUMHP010000067.1:2464539-2480626 GCA_032361065.1 Enteromius trimaculatus
ATGAAAGTGGCACCAAAGATTGTTAAAACTTGTTAAATCTAACAAATAGTTTGTGCCCGATTGGACCAAACGCTACAGCAGCGACTGATGCGGAAACGCAGCAGTCAGCAAGCACAAGTCATAATTTACTCTCGTATTATACGGAGTTGCTATAATATTGCTACGCCATACAGCGCAGCCAGAGTGGTAGTGAACACACTCGCTATCTCTAGTATGCCGGGAGTGCCGGATAGCTTAGAGTGAAGTTCTGTCAGGCTATAGCTGAAGTAGGGAACTGCAGTTTAGGTAGCCTATAGACCATATTTTGTTCGCCTGACTCGCTTTTCTCAGAAGGGAGTCTAATCAGGCAATAAAGCACTATATAGCGCTGTCAGTGCCTATTTAATACTGTCAGGTTATGACTGGTGCAGAGGGGCTGCAGTCAGAGAGCCTTAATGACATAGACTCGTGACAACAAATTTGTTGCGAGTGAAGCTCAACCTGTATTATTGTCAGGCTATAACTGGAGCTGAAAAACTGCAGTTATAGAGGCCATGACAAGTGAAGCATTCTAACTCACTTAGGCCCCGTTTACACTGCAGGTCTTGATGCTCAATTCTGATTTGTTGCCTATATCCGATTTTTTTGACCTTCTGTTTACACGTTTTTTTTAATTGTGACCCATATCCGATTTGCTTGTTTACACTTGCTAATAGCAATGGGGAGTTGTTACACCACACAGTAGCCAAGATGGACGAACGCGAAATATGCTTAATGCTAGCTCTGCGATATATGCCAAAATCGCCAAATAACACCATGATTTTGAGGCGGAGAAGAAAGAAAAGGGCCATTATTGCAGCCTGCGCATATGCTTCAGTTATGATGGCCTCGACCATTCAGAGGGACGTCTGGGTGTGTGAGAGATCTCAGGATTGGTGGGAGAATATTGTGGCGGGCTTAAGCGAGGAGCAGTGGGTCCGAAATTTTAGAATGAGCTAGCCAACTTTCGATTTGCTATGTCAACATTTGTCAGCATTACTCTCTTACGACGACACAA
The DNA here is from genome assembly GCA_032361065.1 of Enteromius trimaculatus. Classification (NCBI taxonomy): domain Eukaryota; kingdom Metazoa; phylum Chordata; class Actinopteri; order Cypriniformes; family Cyprinidae; genus Enteromius; species Enteromius trimaculatus. The sequence continues at coordinate 2,465,576 of JAUMHP010000067.1, forward strand.
CATTTCGCCGGGCCATCCCTTTAAAGATGCGCATTGGGGTTGCACTCTGGTGGCTTGCAACAGGTGCGGGCTATCGCACATTGGCGCATCTGTTTGGGATTAGCAGCGCATCAGTGTGCCTGATAGTCAGCTACTTCTGTCAAGCCATTCGAGATGAGCTATGGCGTGAGTACATAACGCTTCCGCAGCTGGATGAGCTGCAGAATGTCATCAGAGGATTCAAAACCCGCTGGGGGTTCCCTCAGTGTGCTGGGGCCATTGATGGGAGCCAAATACCAGTCATCGCTCCATCTGAAGACCACACTGACTACTTTAATCGAAAGGGATGGCCTTCTATGATTTTGCAAGCTGTTGTGGACCACAAATTTTGGTAAGTACAGTATTTAAAAAATAATTATCACAGCATGGTGAAATATATATTGTCATTGGTATAATAGTTTATAGTAAATACTTATATAGTGTTTTTGAACTATACAGAAGTGTATTATACTGCATTGTAGTATTTACAACACTTTAATAAATGCTCTGCATCCTGTAGTATTAACTATAGTGAACTGGTAAACTGTAATAAATTCAAGTACTTTACTGTAGTATGGTTCAAAACGCTTTAATGTTTACTATAAATTACTGTAGTATTTTATTTTCATGCAGGCAGTATTCTAACATCCATTGCATCTTTACATTTAGCTATCATCCTTAGCATTGCCTATGTAGGTATATTATCTGTGCGTACCTTTTCATCTCAATAGTTTCACAAACATCAATGTTGGATGGCCGGGAAGTGTTCATGACTCCAGAGTCCTCAGAAACTCTGACATTTATGACAAGGCAGAAAGAGGACTTCTCTTTCCCAACGTGAGTTACTTTTCCATGCATGCAGTGACAGACTGATTCTAACAATGTAAGACATAATTCAGTATTTGTATGACACTTCAGATTTCTGCTATTAGTATTTAGATCATGAATTTTCATATGCTATAGACATGTATATTTTTGTTGATGTGTTAAAAATATGATAAAAACATGAACCTGATTTGTTAATATTATTGATCTGTACATTGCCTGCAGTTATACGTTTTCTGAAATGTTCATGCAGATCACAGATGAGATCCAAGGCACACAGGTGCCCATCATGCTGCTGGGAGATCCGGCATACCCACTAAGGTCATGTCTCATGAAGGGTTACCCTGATACAGGAAACCTTAATGAAAACCAGCGCTACTTCAACCAGAGGCTAAGCAGGGCGAGAATGACAGTGGAATGTGCATTTGGTCGCTTGAAGGGTAGATGGAGATGTCTAGCCAAACGTCTTGATGTTGACATCGCTTTGGTCCCCACTGTTATAGTTGCATGTTGCACACTGCATAACATATGTGAGAAACACAATGAAACATACGGTCAGGGTGAGGACCTCCTTGCAGCTGGCCCTCCTGAAGTCTCAGGTGAAGATGGGAGAGATGGTGACCCAGTGGGTGCTGTGGACACTCAACCATTGAGAGTTCGGGAGGCACTGGCCCAGCATTTTGCTACACAGCGCTGAACATGGCAATACGGCAAGAAAAGAATGTATGAATATCTTGCAATTATTTATTGTTGTTGATTCTTTTACACTGTTGTGGAGGTGTTCAATTCTACTCAAATTACCAAGTTTTTGTGTTTAAATAAAAGTAAAACCACATTTCTTCTTGCTGAACATGTATTTATTTCAACAGTATTCAGATCTAGGTCAGCTGTTCAAAAATGAAAGTAACAACTGTATTTAAATCACAAGAGATTAAAACAAAGCTAAACTCCTCCAGGTATCCTGATATAGCTCAAATGAACATTGGCTTCAGATAACAATAATGAAACAAAAGGCCATTACAAGAATTAAATTCCCAGTATACTGATGAATGCAAAAATGGGAGGCAGGTTTTGCCCATTCCTTCTCAAAAGTATGAACAACTGAAAAAACAAGCTACATCCAGTTTCTAGCCTTTAACTGCTAGATTATTATTTCTAAACACTTTTAGCTGTTGGTGTGGGGGCTGATGCTGAAGACTGTTGGGAGCTGCCAGGCCTTGACTGAGCAGAAACGATGGGCTGAGAGTATGTGTGGCCCCGATAAGAGGTCGAAGGTTGGGCATCATGGTGTGAGAAAGGGATGTGTGTCTGAGGGTATGAATGAAGAGAGGATCCAGTAGAAGCATAACCTTCATACCAGGTATGAAAGTTGGTAGCTTCACTTTGGTGAGGTGTAACTGTTCTGCGTGTTTGATCTGGGTGATGAGGTGCAGTGTGGGTATAATTTGGGTGGAGTGGAGGAGGGCGTGTGTCATCTTTGTTTAAGTGATGAGCATTAGTATAATCTGGGTGGAATGGTGGAGTGTGGGATTGATCTGGGTAGAAGGGAGGTGGGCGTGTGTGTTCAAACCAAGGAGGATGGGCTTGATCTGGGAATGACCTTAGCACAGGAGGTCTACTGGCAAGGATCTGGGTCAACATGCTCATCATACGTAACTCATGGGCATGCTGTGCAGCCTGCAATTTGAGCTGAAGCTCTGTGTCATCCGTTTGGGTTAGAGTACTGCCAATCTTCTGCGCAAACAGCTCCATTGTGGATTCCATCTTGTTCTTACGTTTCCTCCTGATTGTAGATCGACCTGTAAAAAATTTCAACTATGACTTCATTTTTTATGGGTTACTTTTTACTTCTTCCACTTAACCAACAGTTATTTGTAAATTGGACACAAAATGAATGGTAAAACAGTCAAACCCTACCAGGTACACCCTCCTGCTGGCATGCACCAGTTGCTTCGGATGAGGTAGGCCTATCATCACTTGAAGTGGTTGAGTCACTGAAGGAGTTCTTAGAAGAATCACGAGGATCACCTGGATAAAAACAAATCAACTCATCACATAAGTAACAACTAGAACATCAGAGAATTGTTAGCATAATTTCTCCAGTCAGATGATCCTTCAGAAATCATTCTAATATTCTGAGTTGAAACATTTGTTATTAATATTAAAATCTTTAAAACCGGAGAGTACCATTTTTTTCAGGATTTGATAAACAGAAAGTTCTGAAGGACAGCATTCATCGAAAATAGAAATCCTATGTAACATAAATATATTTATGATCAATTTAGACCAAGTTCAAGCATCATTGCTAAGTAATAAAAGTATTTATTTCTTAAATTGATTTTGAATCAATGGTAAACTGTATAATGTTACAAAGAGAATGCTTTGTTTTTTTTACTGGTACTGTATAACGTTAATATAATCTAAAACTATGAAAAACATTCAAGTTCCTACCTGTAGGAATATCGTTGTCCTCACCATCCATAGACTCTTCTTCGCGGGAACTGTCCAGAACATTTCTTGGTGTTACGCTGGGCTTGTCCCCCAAAATTTTGTCCATTTGGTCGTAAAACAGGAATGTGATTCGCCCATGACCACTTTTATTATTGTGGTCTTTCATCTCCTTGTATTTAGATTTAAGCGACTTAACTTTCCGCTGACACTGCAGCCAGGAACGTCTGTAGCCTTGCTCTTCCATTGCAGCCGAAATATCTTCGAAAATAGATTTGTTTCTGTAGGAGCCTTTAATTTTGTCTTGAACTGACTCTTCTCCCCACAGGCTAAGAAGACATGTAACTTCAGCCGTCGACCACTGCCCAGCACTTTCCTCCTCCATGCTTCTTGTGTTTGTTGTTGTTTTTAGAGCGCTTCAACACGTACTTCCCACACAACGTCATTAAACCGCGATGAAGTACTAAATTGTCGCAGTTTTAATGACGCAGAGAACGCAATGCTTCAAAAAATCCAATCTGCCTGTTTACATGACAGTCGGATTGGCACATATCTGATTTATATCTGATTTATTTCCACATATGAACGAGGCCTGAAACTGATCTTAAAATATCCGAATGCATGCGTTTTTTTCCTGTTTACACTGTCATGCAACAGATCCGATCTGTGTCACATATGAGCAAAAAATCGGAATTGGGTCACATTTAACTGACAGTGTAAATGAGGCCTTAGAGAAGGGAGCTTTGTTTAGCCATGACGCGCCATACAGCACTGTGCGTGAGACTTCACAGAGAAGCGGGTTCGCGGCCGGGTAAAAACAGCCCAGTCCAGATTATAAAACCTGGTGAAAGTGGACGGCGAGGTCCAGCCGGCCCCCTCACAGATCTCTGACAGAGAAAAGCCACTAACCCAAGCCCATGTGGAGGCAGTGGATCTAGTAGAATGACTTTTTAACTCCCAGCACTAACCGCACCATCTCGAAAACACCAACCATTTCATGGCATAGACGCGTCTCGTGGACGGAGCTCTTGCTTGTGAAATAGTATTCAAAACCCGCTCTGGGAGGCAGTCAGGCTCCCGTCTAGCAGCCACATATCTAGAGCCCACAGCTCTGGTACATTTTCGCTTGAGATAGCAAATCACAGCATTGCATATAGGCTCGCTATCCAGGGTTGATTCATCAGGGTTATCAGGGAAACTAGAGGAAATGCATAAAGAAGGATCCTCGGCCAGCTTTGGGCGAGAGCATCCATTTCCATGTTGAAATATGCTGGGCAGCGAGCGTTTTTGTCCGAGGCGAACAGGTGGAGCTCCGCTCTCCCGAATAATTGCCAGATAGTTTGGATTATTTTGCGGTGAAGCGTCCATTCTGATGGCCTGACCTCTCCTCTGGACAGCAAATCTGCGCCCTGGTTGAGGAGGCCCGGTATGTGCGCTGCTCTTATCGAGCGAAAGTTTTGCAGAGACCACTTCAGGAGGTGTGCTGCTATTTCGTGGAGGCGCTTCGAAGAAAGGCCCCCCTGGAGATTTATGTATGACACCACTGTCATACTGTCCGAGCGAACCAGGACGTGGAAATCCCTCAGGTGTGGAAGGAAGAATTGACACCCCCGACACACCGCCATCATTTATAGACAGTTGATGTGAAGTTTGCTGTCCTTCTCAACCTGTTAGGGAGGCGTCTGTGAGGATTACCCTTCTTTTCCTCATTGTGTGGAGAGGGATCCCTTTCAGCAGCCAACAGGTGTCTCTCCACTGGCTCAGCGCTGAAACACAGACTTTGTTCACTCTGAGGCACCCGTGTTTTCAGACAGAACTGTAGGGGTCTCATTTCCAGGAGACCTAGCTGCAGAACCTGCAAAGCTGCTGCCATCAGACCAAGCATCTTTTGGAAAGCTTTCAGAGTACGCATTTGGCCGGGCTCGAAAGAGGCTGCGCTCGATCGTAGGTTTACGGCCCGCTCTGGTGAGAGCGCTGCGTTCATATGCTTTGAGTCTATTACTGTTCCCAGAAACACAATCTTTTGGCTGGGGGACAGCTTGCTCTTCGCATAGTTTACTCTGAGACCCAGATGATGCAGGTGGCTGAGTAAAATTTGCCTGTGTCTCTCTGCCTCCATCTATGATCTGGCTAAAACGAGCCAGTCGTCCAGATGATTCAGCACGCAAATTCCCATCGCTCTTAGAGGGAAAAGTGCCGCATCTATGCACTTCGTAAACGTGCGTGGGGCTAGGGAGAGGCCGAAGGGTAGGACCGTATATTGATATGCTATCCCGCCTATGGCGAATCTCAAGAATGGCCATTGTTGAGGAGATTTTTGAGAGAGGCTCCCGACCGAAGTGTACATGATATTGCTGAAGGGCCTTGGATTTTTGGCAAATTGAAGGCTGTAGCCTTTTTCTATTATACCCAGAACCCACTTTGGTACCCCGGGAATGGCGCGCCAGGCATTCAGACGGAGTGACAAGGGTTTTATTATGTCTATAGTTAAGTCCCTGTGAAGGGACTGATAACTTGTGACGTGGTGTTTGTGCAAAACTGCTCTTTTTGTGACGTTGTGTGGTCGCCTTTAAAAAGGCGGGATTTCGCGGGGCAGCGGGAATTGCAACGAGAGCAGCTTTCGGGGCGGTCCGGCATCGGCGGGACTGTTGCCTGGCCGCTTCCATGTTAGGAAGACTTTGCACTAGGAGGATCCAGCACAACCTTGGGCCGGGGATCTTGCAACCTCGGATGAGGGAATTGCCGATTAGCAGGTCTCGAGCGGTGTCTCTGCGGCTCTTGTTTCTGCTGCGGCTGAGGCTGAGCGCTGATGGGCTGCTGCTTAGGCTGCTGTGCTGGCAGCTTTGAGCGGCTGGCAGAGGCAGCCCTCTTGGGCAAGAAGTGCAGCGTAGCTTGCGACGCCTTCTGTGCTTCAGTAAAGCGCTCCGTGATGCCTTCTATGGAGGGGCCGAAGAGACCAGCTGGAGAGATCATCGCGTCCAAAAAAGGAGTCTTGTCTGAGTCCTTAATTTGGGTAAGGTTGAGCCATAAGTGCCTCTCCAGAATGACCAGGCTTGACATGGAACGGGCGTTGGCCTGGGCCGTAACTTTTGTCGCTCTGAGAGCCAAAGTCGTTGCGTTGCTGAGCTCTTTAACGGTGTCCTCGCCAGACGGGCCCTCGGACACGGCGAGCAGCTTAGCCTGGAACACTTGGAGCACCGCCATGGTGTGGAGAGCAGAGGTGGCTTGTAACGCCGAAGAAAAAGCTTGTCCCGCCAGCGCCGATGTGGCTCTGCAGGGCTTGGATGGATGCGCTGGTCTCGCCTTCCATCCGGCTGAAGACTGAGGACAAAGGTGGGCGGCTACAGCTTGGTCCAGCGGCGGCAGCGTCTCATATCCTTTTTCCGCGGTGCCATCGAGAGAGACGAAGGCGTTGGCGGCTCTGTTCTTCAGCCTGTTTGAGTAGGGCGCTTTCCATGACTTTGTAAGTTCGTCATAGACCTCCGGGAAGAAAGGCGTGAACTTCGTGCAAGGGGTTTGTGAACGCCCCGGGAGAAACCATTCGTCCAGCCTGCTCTTCGAGGGTTCCTCTGAAGGAGACCACTCCAGCCCCAGCTCGGAAACTGCCTTCGTAAGGACAATGTTGCCTCCGTCAATGTTAGGCTTCATCGAACTGGCCTCAGACGGAGCGGATGGGACGGGGTCCTCGAAGCCCGACAGCTCATCCATCTCCGAAGCTGCTAAGGAAGCCCCCTCTTGCAGCTCGTCGTCCGATACCCCGAAGGAGACCAAATCGATCGCTGAAGCAGAGGGACGGGCCTTCTCGGAGAGGTAAAGGACCGGAGAAAACTCTTCACGAGGCGGTGACACACGCGGAGGCTGCGCCGGCGTGATGTCACCCATCTCGGAGCGCCGCTCTGCCCCGGTGTCTCTTTCGAGCAGGGGGGCCCGAGAGCTAGGCTCTCGTCCTGAAAAGAGCGCTAGCCTGACTCACAGATCGGGCAATCTGGTCCAGGAGGGCGGCTTCCGCATGATCTCTTCTGAGGCAGGAGACGCACTCATCGTGGCTGTTGGCCGGTTGCAGCGACGAGTCACAGGCGGAGCAGAGGCGATCTGTCATGGTGAGTCAAAACTTCTTTTTTGGTTTCAGAATGCTTCCGGAATCAAGCCGATCGGCAGCAGGGGAGTTATCCAGCTGCAGATTCCTGAACAAAGAAAGCAAAGAATCCATCGCTGAAGGAGAATAATCTGAAGTAATGGCACGGGCGCCTCCCTCATATAGAGGAAGTTCGCGCCCTTCATGCAAATAACATGACCAGTGGCCACTGGCTCGCTGTAGGCGACAAGTACACCTGCAGTGGCCAATGACCGTGCAGTTTTAATGAATAATAAAACTGCGTTTTAGAATAAGGCTTCAGTTAGGGGGAAAAAGGAGTTTTCCCTATAGCGTCCAGCAAGACGCAGTACGAATGAAATGTCGAAAGGGAAGTTTAATTGTTTGAAAGGTGGTGGATCTTCCTTTTTCTGTGTTGGCCAGAGTTATAGTTTGTTGCAATTCTAGGATTGCATATCATCTGTAGAAGCTTTGTTTTTGTTTATAAAAACATGTATCATTATTATGATTATATTTTTGTAATAAAAGGCCAAAATAAATAGGAATCAATGGTAAATGGGAAGGTTGATGTCTCAGCACAGTTTCTCAGTTCGGTGCACCTCAAACTTGTTTACACAGTCTGTGTTGCATTCATTTCTTCTGGGAAGTCTCTTTAAATGATAATGTTTGCATTAGTCAGATCTGTGTTTATCACATCGGTTTAGGTGCTGTACTGTTAGTTTGGCTTGTGTTATTCATCCATTGACCAGTTCCATCTATGTGCTTCTGTGGAGATTTGTAAATCTCTAGCTGATGTTATCCCTGATTTTAACCTTTCACCTAGCTTTACTCACATGCCAATGTAAATGAGCTCCTCTGAATAGGTTCTGTGCTACACTCCCAGAAGGATCATTTCTTTCATTCTCTCATAACTTTCTTTTTTCTTCTAACTTTATGCTGACTTATCATGATACTGGAGGTCATGCTTGGCCATAGTAATATGTTATATTATAAGGTTGTTATAATATGATTTATATTACGTTAAAATAGTATAACTTATAAAAAATAAAAATATAAAATATTTTTATTACTGGTCTCCAGAGGGCTTTCCTATTCAACTTGCTTTGGGTAAGCGGTTATCATCTGACTGATCTTTTTAAAGATACCTTTCTGATTTAGGCCTGTGACCCCAGCAGTTCCAGCAATGCCCTTCAGGCACATGCTGAAATCACAAGTCAAATCATTGCTCAATCTAAAGATTTTTGCATCACTTTACAACAAGGTTTCTTAGTAGCTTACTTTAATATGAACCAAGGAAAGGCAATACTTTAACAGTATTTGCTGATCCCAGATCAGACCAATTTCAGCACTCTCCAATGAATTATTAAATCACAGGTGGTGTTTGTTAGCATTGGTAAATGTCCAGTCTGATAACATGAACGAACAATGGACAACAGCACTGTTCCCAACAGTTCCTGCTGCCTGTATTCTCATTAAACACCCAACCTTCTGATAAATGCTGTCAGGAGTGTGCCGTTCATTGTTCATTCAAGTCTGCCACTATTACAACCAGTATTAGTACTGCCAAATCTCTGCAATTACAATCTGTGATTGGTCGAGATTTTCTTTTAGTTTTTTGAGCTGTGCTGTTTTTAATTGTACTTTTTAAGAATCTTCTTTTTGTGTGTGAAAGGTTGGCCAATCTCAGAGCAAAAATGCAAATTACTTCTCCATTGTTTCTTTTGAAATCCTCTAAATTCCAGTTGCATTGCTCTGTCCTGCCAGCTTCGCTTTTACACAACAAAGGGAAGTAAGAATTCGCTAGCCACTACACAAAAGGTGACAGGAGCTTGTTGATTTCAGAGTTTAGATTTTCAGCCCTCTGTTGAGAACCACAATAAATGTGGATGATACTCTTCTCTCATGAGATTCTGATTTTGGCTCAAGGGACTCCATTTTCCTTCTACTCTGCAGCTAACATGTCCCTGTTGTCCATGTGGTTTGTCTAAATCTTACCCCCCACCGGATTTCTAAGTCTCCGGTTTCCGGTCTATTTCGACTACAAACGTGTATCTTTTGGGTGCGTCTTTGCTTTCCCTTAACACTTCTAGAAAGGTAAATAAGAATGACTTACTGCCAGCAGATGAGAAGAGGAAGGGAAGTTTCAAACGTGTGGAGCACATCTCTGTGTGTAAAAGGCCTGGAAAGGTCCTGTCGCGTCATGACGCAATGTCACGGGACGTCATCACGTCGGGGTCACCAGCTGAAAGGTCCCGGTGTAGTAGCCCGGATGCTGCGCTTATCGCTTTCCAGCGCTTCTGTGAAAATACTTTAGTTCTCCTAACTTTGGTTTCTATTTTTACTTTTTATGTTTACCTCGTTAAAATCTGACCCCAAATTTAAGTTCTCTGACATTAGACTACTAAATTTGGGTGTTTATAGTTATCTTAATTTAGAGACTTGATTATTCTAGATATGCTAAATTTTCATTTGTCCGTTCATTGGAGACCCGTTATGTCTAAGTCAGGCATCCGTCTTAAAATATAAATGCCTCATATAAATATACTATACTAATATAAATAATCTCAGAGATTGGGGAAGATTATTATCCCGTTTGCCAGCAGCTAACTGCTTGCTTGTCGCAAAGAGATATTTTACATAATCTAGTCTTACCCAACGTGTTAATTATTAGCGACAAACAGGAATCAAAGGTCTCAGAAAACGCGGCAACTGCTTCATTTCCAAGCCTCCAGTGTATCATGTCCTAGTCGATACATTTATATGCATAACAGCGTCCTGCCCAGGTTAATAATCACAAATGATTTCAACAGTCTAAAATGAATCAAGAAATAATTTATTCGTCAGGTAAAATTATATAAAGCCAATTACATAATTAAACAATGTGAGTTTAATTCGACTTCAATTCAAAAGAATGTATAACCTCAGCAAGAGAAACACGCTGCCACATGGGAGATGTGACAGCGTGGAGTCTATTCTGCTTACAGAAAAATCCTCCTGTGATGTTCTGCCTTATTCCTTATATACTCAGACCAACACCCACACAAACCTTCAAACACAAAAGACCATTTGTTTGTCAGATGGTCCCGCAGCCCTATATCAGTAACCAATTTTGTGAAAGGTTTAAATCTTTTTCATAAAATAAGTGACTACTATGAAATTGAGACAATTTTTCCAATCGCGCCGAGACCTTTTGAATGACATCAAATATGTCAGTGAAAAACAATATATCCACAAAATATGACCCACAGTGTATATTTCTCCTGGAAGACCTTTTTTTAAGGAACAGCTGTGAATGCAAGAGATGGCAGGTCGGGGAAGGGAGGGGGGTCGTAAAAAATTGGGCTAAGAGGTGGTGATGGGAGGATGATGAGGATGATGGCGAGTAAGGAGTCAAGATATAGATGTTGTGGCTGCTGAAATTTGGGGTCCGAGCGATAGAGACAGAGCTGGTCTAAAGGGACAGGCGGAGGGCCGATAGAGCTGGGCATCACTGGTGGAGCCAGTGCACTAGGGAAAGTGATGACTAACTAAGAGGGAGCCGGTGGGACAAGGTCACTTTTTTGAGTTCACCTGGATCTGTTAAAGGAAAAAATTATTTATATAAAATTAGACAAAAACATTTTGCATCCATTATTGAATATTTATTATAATTTGCATTGATATTTATTAGAATTATTTTCTTATCAAGCGTGACATATGAGTGACTCTCAAATCCTCTGCCGGTCGTAGTCTGGAAGATTTAGTCGTACTGCACACCGTACAAGACTTGACAAAAGTTGTAATGTGGAGGAGAGAGTTGGCCACCAGAATCGGTTTGTGGTAAGTTCAAGAGTAGCTATAATTCCTGGGTGACCAGAACTGGGACCGTCATGTATGAGATGTAACAGGCGGGTTCGGAGGATCTCAGTGCCTACGTGCCGTAGGTTCTATTCAGTGGGCACTCTGAGGCGGAGAAGGATCAGTAATCTGAGCTTCAGTGATCTCATGCATAACGTCCCATTGTACAGGAGCAAGGATGAGTGACGGAGGGATAATAGTTTCGGGGTGACTGTCTTGAGTGGGCTGGTCAAACTGTAGAGATAGAGCATCAGCTTTTCCATTCTTGCTGCCAGGCTGGTAGGTTATCTTAAAGTCGAACCTTGAGAAGAAAAATACCCACCAAGCTTGTCGTGAGTTTAACCTCTTGGCTGTGCGGAGGTATTCCAAGTTCCGGTGGTCTGTCAGGACTAAAAAAGGTTCTTTGGCCCACTCTAGCCATTGTCGCCACTCTTTTAAGGCTGCCTTCATAGCAAGCAGTTCTCGGTATAGTTTCGTTCTGCCTGAGTAAGCTTTCTGGAGTAGTAGGCGCAGGGAAAAAGCTTAGGTGGTTACCATGATGCTGAGATAAAATTGCCCCAATGCCTGTGTTTGAAGCATCAACTTCTACTGTGAACTGTCGTTCTGGATCAGGGTGACGAAGGATGGGAGCTGTGGTAAATCATGATTTTAATTCTTAAAAGGCTGTCTCACTCTCTGCACTCCATGGTAAGCGTTTACACCCTCGTCTGGAGCGGAGAAGGTGGTCGGTGCGGATGGCGTCTCATAGTCCTCTGAATACACCAAGATGTCGTCAATATACACAATCACAAATTTGTTCAGCATGTCGCGAAAGATCTCATTAATGAGTGACTAGAACACTGAAGGACTGCTAGATAAGCCAAAGGGCATTACCAGGCATTCGTAGAGCCCTGAGGTTGTGGAGAAAGCGGTCTTCTATTCATCCCTCTCTCGAATACGGACCAGATTGTAAGCACTTTCGAAGGTTCAGCTTGGTGAAGATTCAAGCCCTCCAAAGATGTTCCAAGGCGGCAGGGACTAGAGGCAGTGGGTATCAGAACTTGACTGTTATTTCATTGAGTGCTCGATAGTCAATACATGACCTGAGACCTCCATCTTTCTTCTGTATGAAGAAGAACCCAGCTGAAGCAGGTGAGGTAGATGTCCGAATAAACTCTTTTGCCAGTTCCTCCTTGATGTAAGTATCCATGTCTCAGGTTGTGACAAAGGGAATATCCTGCCCCGGGGTGGTGTAGCTCCAGGAAGGAGGTCAATGGAGCAGTCAGTGGAGCGGTGAGGTGGAATTTGAGCAGCTTTCTCCTTGCTGAAGGCTACTTTGGGGTCCTGATAAGGTGCAGGGAGTGATGCTAACTCAGATGAGTCATTAGGGGTGAGTTCAATGGTGTGAATGGTTTTTACCATCTTGAGGATGCAGGGTTCCTGAGTGTTAGATTGATTTTATGGGTGCTCCATGAAATAACAGGGTCGTGCAGCACCAGCCAAGGCAGGCCCAGGATGAGAGGGTGGTCGGGTGATTGGATGAAGTGAAACTGAATGGTCTCTGTATGCAGTGAACTGGTGAGTAAGGTCATGGGTTGTGTCTTGGTGGTGACAGTTCCGGACCCTATCGGTCTGCCGTTGAGGGCTGCCACTCATCCACAGTGGGTACACATGTAACAAGAGCGAGAGCATGTTTTATCACAAAATCTTGGTCAATACAATGTCCTGCAGCACCAGGGTCGAGGAAAGCCCTGGTATTGACTCTACGATCTTTACTTAATCAGACAGACGTCAATTTCCATAGCATGAGTAAGAGAAGTGACACTCATGCGGTAGGTTCTAGTGCGAGGTGGCCTGGTGGGGAAGTTGGCTTTGAAATGACCAGGTAAACCACAGTAGAGACAAATGTTGAGCTCTAGTCTCCTCTCGCACTCCTCAGCAGTAATATGGGCAGCTATGATCTGCATTGGTTTAACTGGACTGGCACTGGGCATGGATCTGGGGTGCGGCAACCTCGTCTGGAGCGGAGAAGGTGGTCGTTGCGGATGGCCAAATCCTTATACTGCTCCAGTGTTCTGTCTTCGTTGCGGCATTCTAGCTCGGCCTGCAGATCCTCACGTTGACCCTGGCGATACAGTGATTTAAATGGATCGCTATCTCATCTAGTTTGTGCGGCAAGAGTTCTGAAAAGCATGGTGTAATCAGCTGCTGAGGAAGTGCCTGCTTGAGTGTTCACAGTCCACTGTGTGAGCAAACACCTCCTTAAATTGACGAAGGAAACTCTGGTATGAGGGAAACGCCATCCCGCATCCCTCCCACAGTGCAGTGACCCAATCCAGAGCCTTTCCAGACAACAGCGAGAATACGAGAGACACTTTGCTGTCGTCTGTGGTGAAACAATGAGGCTGCTGGTTCTTGTGCAAATCACATTGGAGCAAAAAGCCTTGCCTGGGGTCCCGTTGTATTTCTTATATAATGAAGAATAGTCAGGGCAGGCAGAGAGGATTCACTACGATAAACAGTCCAGGATCAAACACAGGATAAACACACAAGAAATAAACGTTTAGTAGTGAGGAAGCAGAGGAAGCACTTGAGTTGCCCTCGCCTCTTTTTCTTTTTTTCTGTGCCTTTCTTTTAGACTTCACAGAGCGCTTTTGCTAAATGACAGAAAGCTATCTGCCGGCAGCATTCCACATGCTTTTATGCTTCCTGGTCAGTGATGTCACCCGCCTATGACATCCCAACTTATCATTGGATATCACGATTCAGAGCCGTCATGCTGTAGGCGTTCCTATAGCGTCTCGTCGACGTGGCTCAAGAGGAACTTTGTCACAAAAGCTGGGGCAAAAGCTGTTTTAAACAAAAAGGACGCTCAAATTTAATGATTTAATGATATTAATTGCTAATGGATAAATAATATCCATTTATGATATGTTTGACTGCCTAAAACCTTTAACAGTATTGTATATTTGCAGGGAGCTTTCTTGAATTGTTTTGGAGACGTTGTTCTCCACAGTTCTTCTGATGCCTATTTTCTTTTATGAAGTATGTATAAAATTTGCTGTATAAAATTCATAATAAGTTTAAATTAGGCTATATTTCCTACTATTGTAGTATACAATCCAAAATTAGACTTAAATCAGAGAGTCGCGTGACGTCACTACTTTATAATATTTACCATGTAAATAAAGTAACCGAAAAAAACAAAACCATAATGCATGTTACAAAACGAGACTGATGCTTAACTGATTAATTAATTTGTGAATTGTTTTTTTCCCACCCAACTAGATAATTGCCAAGCAGATAATTGCCAGCTCTGTATTGTGACTGCCAGCTAGTGGTAGCTGCCTGTCTTGTCTTTCAGTAAAACGTTTGCGTGCATTTCGTCCATGCTGAAAACCGTGGAATGTGAGTCTGAAAAATCCAAATGAACCGAACAGGAGAGACTTGAGCAAAAAATCAATAAATGCACGTGTGGATTCCCTTTTGCACGTGCAAATTATGATATTTTAATAGAAAATAGAACATTTATACTCACAAAATTTCTTTGAACCCACTACATTAATGTAATTCATAATTCTACAAACACCAGTTGAACACCATTTGTTTCAGTGTACAAACTCACGTTTGCAAGTTTTTCCAAATCTTCCACACATTAATAGATTGCAGTGAGCCTTGTGCGTTGGTAGTCTCAAAATTAAAATGAACCGAACAAGATCAACTCAAACAAAATGTCAATAAATGAACGCGTCACCTGATTCACAAATGCACGGATTCCTTTTTGCATGCGCAATTTATGATATATTAATGTAGAACAGACCAGTTTTATTCACAAACATGTCTTTATTTGT
>JAUMHP010000067.1:2535625-2551640 GCA_032361065.1 Enteromius trimaculatus
ATTTAATGCACCCAAATTCTCAATATAACTGTTTTCACTGATATATTTAATGGTTTCTGTTGTCAGAAAAATGGAATTAATATAAAATATTGACTAAATGCACCCCGTTATTAAACTAGCTTTACAAAATGTTAATCTGGATTAAAATCCTTATTGTCTGATGAAACCAAGTACACATAAGATATAGACAATGGCTATGTTGTGATTTTGGCTATATTTGCATGTAAAATAGAGTTAGAAGCAACATTATATCTATGTTAACCGAAAGCTCTGCTCCTCTCAGCTGCTCGAAGAACAGATGCAGAGAGAGGTGTGCGCTCGCTGGGAAAACAAGAGCTCGAGCTTGCGCTGCACTACCAAAGGCTCACTGAGGTTTGTCCAAGAAGTTGCTAGATTTGTCGCTTGTCGATTTTTTGGAAAAATGTCGCCAAGGGGGTCTGAAAAGTCCCTAAATATAGCGACATAGTCGCTAAATTGGCAACACTGCTCCAGCGCAAACTCATTATCACACGAACCAATCAGAGCCGTTTAAACACAAGTGAACGCATTTATTTATATATATATATATATATATATATATATATATTTTTGCACTTTAGAAGTTATCTAAGATAAATTTTGTTGATATATGTTATGCAATATTTAATTTTAAAATTTAAATTTTAGTAGTGGCTTATTACAATGAATCATGTAAAGGACAACAACGTAATCAACCAAAGTAACAACATATTAAACAACATAATTTAAGCAGGCCATTGCAGTGCTTAATAAATACTTGACAAGGGTTTGTACATTGTAAATGTTACACTTTTACTTTTTACTTTTCCAAATATTTAAAATTATAAATACGGAATTATTGAAAATATTTTGCAGTATGTGTAGACATGGTTATGAATCACATTAAAAAACCATTGAAAGTGTAATTATTTAATTTTCTTACACAAATTACACATAAAATAAGAGTAACACAAGTGTGTTTTCTGTAAATACACTAAAACGTCACTAGAAGTATGCTTAATTTTAGTATATTCCTTAAAAGTGTAACTAAGAATATATTTATTAAAATTCTATTTTTACTATACTTTTTAGGAATATATTAAAAGTTTGCTTGTATTTAACATAATCCCTAAAAGTGTAATTAAGCATATATTTAATACAAAAGTATTTCTAGCTTTGTAAAAATACATTACAAGTATGCTTGGGTTTAGCATATTTCGTGAAGGTATAACTATGCACATATTTCATAAAATTACTTCTAGTATACTTTTTAAAAATAAATTAAAATACAATTTTTAATATATTTTTAATGCACTTTAAATAAGCATGTTAGGAATACAAATTTATTATAAACATACTAGTTGAAATTCAAGTATATTTTAAATACATTTAATACTATGTCTTTTTCACCTGGGTTGCGCCAAATAAATGCTCTAGTTGAAAAATTATTATTATTTTTTTTTTTTATGTGACCCCTGTACTCACATCCACATGAATGTATCTTTAAATATATTTTTTTTCTCTCCCAGAGGCTATTACTTTTTTTCTGTTTTGCTCAAATGCGCAAACTAGTCATAGTCCAGAACTTCATGCTCACCATTGCAAAGACTAATGGCCCTACTGCAGATGATGTTATATGCCTAACAGAAGGTCTGTTCAGCCAAGCTCATGAGTGATATTTAATGTTTGTGTTTTAAGGTTGCAGCATTATATTGTAGAACAGTGATTCCCAACCATGTTCCTGGAGACCTCCCAGCACTGCACAATGCGGACAATCATGTTTTTCACATACAGACATTAAATTGGAAGATTACACACATGGTGTAGGGCAGGGGTGCACAATCCTGGTCCTGGCGATTTACTGTGCTGCAAAAATTAGCTACAAATCTAATCAAACATACTCACAGGACAGTCGATTGCCAGATTGGGCACCCCTAGTGTAGGGTATTGTGGAATGCTAAATAAACCTTTATTATTTAATTATTTAACCTTTAATATTAATGTTGATTGTCAAATTTAATTAAATTAGTTAAATGTTCTAATCAACTTAGTGACTGTCTGTTCACAATAATGCAAGTGGAAATTTGATTATGTTAAACCCATTATAAATCAATGACAATGTCGAAACTGGATATAGTAAACAGTTGCCAGTACAGATTTAATGGCTTTCCAGAGGAATCCTTGAAAGAGGATTATATGTTTGTTCTGAGCATTTAACAGTGTTTGTAAATAAACTTATTTTGATGTGACCTCCAAGCAGCGCCGGTTCATCTCGGGTCTTTCCTCATAATTCTGCTCTAAACATAGATGTCATGATAATCATGAAGAATTGTATGATCAATGCCACTGCATTCATTGACTCTGGTGCGGTTGGTAACTTCATTGACGAGACTTTTGCTAAAAGAACTCTCAGGCGTTTTCCCTGGGATCCGAAAGGATTCATTCCCTGACCGAGGATGTCACATTACAGACCAGTTCCCTTCACACTGAAACCATCCAAATATACATCATTAACTCACCCGATCATCCTCTCATCTTCGGTCTACCCTGGCTCGAACTCCACGATCCTGTTATTTCCTGGAAGGTTCGTCGAATTCATTTTAGTGGTTGGAGGTTTGCAAGAATCACTGCCTCTTGGCTCCCACAAGGCCAACATATAACCTGAAGCCGTCTCAGCCTGAAAATCCTCCTCTTTGGCACCTGCCAAAGCAAAATCAGGACCTCCATGTCGCCTTCAGTAAAGAGAAACCGCTATCTCAACCTGAGACCAACAGTATGAAGGAGTGTATTGAGGAGGAACTAAGGGATTCATCCGCCTGTCGACTTCTCCATTATCGGCGGGATTGTTCTTCGTTAAGAAGAAGGATGGCGGATTGAGGCCATGCATCGACTACAGAGCTCTCAACAAGATTACAGTGAAATACAGATACCCACTACCACTCGTACCAGCAGCCCTGGAGCAACATCAGTCTGCAGGGTATTTCACTAAATTGGACATAAGAAGTGCATATAATCTGATCAGAATTTGAGAAGGGGATGAGTGTAGAGAGTTCTCTGTAACAAACTCTCAGAGACGTTAGGATCCATTTGCAAGCTTTAATATACCTAATGAAGACAGGCAAGGTCAAATACACGACACACAAGGCGATCAAAATTTGCGAAGTTCCTACTGCGATGCCAGTCTATTTATAGTCAAGATAATGCGCTACACCTGTGACAAATCAGTCCAGGTTCGTAGATCAAATGAGTCTGGGTGGGAACGTTAAAGCTCGAGGGAAGGTTCCCACTGATGTCACTGATGGTCAGAGGAAGCCACGGAGGTGCAGCTCGTGACACACAGCACCCCATATTGACAGAAAAACACAGATTTGTTAAAAA
Organism: Enteromius trimaculatus; assembly: GCA_032361065.1. Lineage (NCBI taxonomy): Eukaryota > Metazoa > Chordata > Actinopteri > Cypriniformes > Cyprinidae > Enteromius > Enteromius trimaculatus. The sequence goes on from JAUMHP010000067.1 coordinate 2,539,001, forward strand.
GGAAAAACTGAAATATCACATGGTCCTAAGTATTCAGTGTATGCTGTGACACTCATATATTTAACTCAGGTGCCATCCATTTGGTCTGATCTTCCTTGAGATGGTTCTACAACTTCATCTGAGTCCAGCTGTGTTTGATTACACTGATTGGACCTCATTAGGAAAGCCACACACCTGTCTATGTATGACCTTTCAGCTCACAATGCATATCAGTAATACACGAATTAGCAACCTTGTAAAATATGTACGAATTGCCGTGAGATCAGGTTGGTCATACTCTGTATGCCATAGCAAAAAAATTGCAAAAGCCAAACCAATGGAGACATTTGTCTTAAAACAGACACTTTGGCAAAACCTGCACTGCAACTTTTTGTAGCATTCTCCGTATGAATGACTGAGAGATTCACACCCTTGTCAACACCCCACCCCGAACCAACTGGACTAAATTTAGTCACTTTACTGTTGCTTAGTGTAAAATGGTAAACTTCTTGATATAACGCAAGACAGACAAATGCTTTATTCATCACCGTAAACTTTAACGGACACTGTGTAGGGACCATGTCGATTGGGAACACAGCTCATGCACGGAGCTCTCTTCTAATGAGCTGATTATCAGAATCAGACAAAGAGAGTTAACAAAGAGAGACATGCAAATATGCAGAGCAGCGGGGTGCGAGGACCAGGATTGAGAACCACTGCCATAGATCATACCATAGTTTCTCAACCGTTCTGGGGTCCGTTTCCTGAACAACGATGTAATTCGTTGATAAACCATTATAGTACAATGTATTTTTTGGAAACAAACTAGCTACACACTACTGTTTTCTCGAACACAGTCACATCTCTGTCCTTTGAACCACATTGGTTCAACAACATAGGGCCATTTTTAATGACGTCACACGCATATGGTAGAGGAATAACTATTTAACTGATTAGAGATCTCCACTGTCATTTCTCCACTCCACTGTTCACTGTCATTTTGCTTTATTTGATCTTTGAGTCATCAAGGTTCCCACTTACATCATACTTAGCCATTTATCCCCATGCGCACTTTTCAAAAACAGTGTTTAGAATGGACGTTCAAAAATACATGATTAAAATGCATTTTATATTTAGATAGAATGTAAGATAAAGATAGTAATTCATGTTAGTTTGCTTCTTGTGCCCAAGAGCATATTTATTAAAGCCCATATATCTTACTTACAAGAAACTATGCTTCTAACCACAGGTCCAAAGCTGTAGTTCTAACCACGTATGTTTGTGACGTTGATTGCGAATGTTCGTTTGAACTATGCTTTCAGGAAACACCTAATCTTTAAACTATGCTGGTAACGACGGAACTTGAGACTATAGGCTAACCATGCCTTTGGGAAACGCTCCCCTGGGTGGTTCGCAGTGTGAGCATCCAAAGAAATGTCATGAAACGTATTTTAAAAAACGTGCATGAAAGCTGTTGACACGTCTGACAGATGCGGTTTAAGCAAAGAGCGCCTGAGAAAAATGTGCTGTCCAGTTCAGTTATTATTTTCATAACTTGTAATAAAATGCAAAGTCTTTCACCTCAGAAAAGTGATCTATCCTGTCCTGACAGATGTTACAGTGTTCGTAGCATGCCTGTGGCACCGCACAGTATATCTAACACAGTCTCACAACCAATTTGTACATATTGTGCCTAATTCGTGCTAATTCGTACAACCTCAAAAAACTTCTCTAAATTTCTCTAAATTGACAACTCGTACAGTACGTACGATTTAGAAGAAATCTTATTAATTCGTATGACCTAATTAGCCGAATCTACGAGCATGCAACGAATGAAATAAAAGTACAAACAAAATTAGTTTGGGACTACTATTTAACTAATAGCCTTAAATAGACTGTTTATTAAATATTAATAATAGTCTTAACTTATCAGGCTCACACCTGACACTTTAAACTGGACTACTTACCATGTGGGATGATGCCACTTGGTCTGTCTGCTCCTGTTTGCTAGGTTTGGGCCACAAGCAAGTCAATGAAAGGCCCAATGCCAGCAATAAAAACCAAACAATGCAGAACCTGATTTTAAATCTGGCCCAAGACCTTGCTCCCACCCACATACCATGTGGAATAATGGTATTTTGGCAGTCCACTCCTATTTGCCAGATCTGGGCCTCAAGTAACACTTAGCGTTGCAGGAACTTAAGTACTCAGACACTCAGACCAAACAAGTATAATACAAAAGGTACAAAGTGCAAATTATCATAAACCATGATAGTAAGAAGTATAATTAGTGCAATTACTGTTTCAATACTTCAAAGTAAAAGAAAAAAAATAGAAAAGAAAGAGAGAAACTGACATTAAAACCAAAAAATGAATTAAGTTTAAAAAGCGGAAGTGGCCCTCATCTGTTATATTATATATAAGGCCATATTTGCCATGTGAGAAAAGTTAGGCACACACTGTTGCTGCGAGACAAACAGCCAACTGCAGCTTCAAAAACAAGCAAAAAACAAGCCAATTTTTATAGAATACGTGGCTGAATTCTTACTCCATTCTCCAATCCTTTTTGTTGAACGTGATTTTTCTCCAATGTAGGGGTGGAACATTTGGCAAATTAAGCTACACCCCTTATATTATTGCAAGCAGAGTGTCAATACAATGTACTGCAAAATATGGTGAACATGGTGTACATTTAAAAACAATATTAAATTGCTGAGTGAGCCTTTTTGTATGTATGTGTGTGCTTACTAGATGCATATGTGTGTGTTAATGCATTAATCCTCATCAAAGAGTATAGAAGACCAAGAGGCGAAACTCTGTAGTAATAAGGGCAACAGTCTATAGATGGCACTGCGAAGGCGCTGCCGGCATTTTGACCTGACAACTGCTGAGAGTTTCTATAAGATGCGAGAGCACAAGTGGGTCAAACACAAGCAGCTGTACTGCAATAAACTGGATGGACATTGTCAGTAAATGCAGGGAAGTAGTGTAGCAAGTGTATCTTAAAACATGTCAGTTTCAATGTTTTGTGTTAAGATGCACACCTGTAATATTTTCTTATAAGGCATTTTTTAAAAGTAGCTTAAATATCTTTATTTAACTAATACCTAGTCCTGGTTTAAGCTAAACCCCGTTTGTGAAACCGGGCAGCAATGTCTTTTAGATTTTTTTTCTTTCTCACAATCTTTCACTACCACTTCCACTTTATTCTGTATAACTATTTACAGTTTTTTATTATTATTTTTTTATGTGCACACTTGACAGAAATAGTATCTGTTATTAACTCAATTGCTGCTGATGGTTTTAATCTCTTATTTGGCTTATTTCTCTGATAAATCATGATAAATTATGATAAATCCTTTTAGGCAAGTAAGTGAATCATTTCAATTAAAAAGTTACTTCAAAGTGCATTTCATGAATCATTTGATTCAGAACGAGACTTCATAGTCTGTTTCGCGAATATAAATGTAAAATGTAAATATAACCCTGTAATTATAAGTTATTATAAGTTTAAAATTAGAAGCATTGATGTGTTTAATAGTTCTCTGCTCTGAATCAGTACATAAGATGGTTTAGATGGAAAGAGTTCACTGTTTTCTTCAGATAAAGACAGTAATTTGGTGACCTATTAGGCTTATAATTTACACAGTCCATGCTTAAAAAAAGAAAGAAAGAAAGAAAGAAAGAAAGAAAGAAAGAAAGAAAGAAACAGCACAACCAATAATCAAATGATCCTGTACATAGCTAAAATTATTAACTCATGTAACACATAGTGCTTCATGGCTGTCTTTTAGTTAAATAAAATACCTTGCCTTTTAAGTACAAAAGAAGCCTTTTAGGGTGGCTTTCAATCTATTTAAATCTCTGGTTCCCTTTCAGTCGCTCACTCTGAGTCACGCCGGTGACCACCGAATAGGAATCTCACTTCGAGATGTCCAATCTACTCAATGTGTATTAAAACACGCCAATGAAATTGGCATACGCTGATTAACATCCAGTTGCAGCTGATCGCACCGTGAGTATAAGTAGGCAGCGGATTAAGCGTTCATTAGCTTTTCACTTCGGAGCAGAGCTTGCATGAGTTCAGCTCTCCATCAAGAGTGGCTGGTGATACGACGTTTGCAGCAGCAGTGGTTCCAGTGTCGAGTGGATTGCCACAACAGTTTGTACTACCCACTGTTGTGTGCATGCAGCTTGTGGGTGGTACGTCTTTAAAAAGAGTCGTCTTTTTAAAGATGTCATACCACTCATGCGCTTCTGGATGTGGTCATTTCCTGGCATCGGGTGACGGTCACGATCGCTGTCTCACGGGTCTGGGCAAAGCACGTTGAGGCGGCTTTTGTGGATGAATCATCTTTTCTCTCCGGGGAAGGTGATCATTGCGGAGCTGAGCCCAGATGCTGGCAAAGGGGCGGGGCGACTGTTTCTCTGTTTAGTTGTAAGGCTTGCATTGGTGAAAGCTATGAGTGCATTGCTTCTGGCAGGGGGCGGTCTGGTCTAATGGTGATGGTGAGGAAAAAGCAAAAACTCCTCCTTTCACCAGCACTCTGCTACCAATGGAACTGTCATTGGGTACCGCCCCAGTACCTTTCTACCCGGAAGTACATGAATAGCTCACCAGAACGTGGAAGGCATCTTTCACTGCACGAAACTGTTCTAGGTGGCTCTTCCTCCTTCACCACCCTTGACAGTAGTGCAGCCAGGGGGTATATGGGGGTTCCCCCACTAGGAGCGGTTACCGCTGGGCAGGGACTTCCTGTGCTTCCTTCCCATTGAAGATGTTGATGCAGAAACGCATTTTCGAGTGCATCTGTGCCCAGGATTGGTTTGCAGCAAAAGACCTGAAGGACGCGTACTTTCAAGTTTCGATCCTTCCGCAACACAGGCTGTTCCTGAGGTTCACGTTCAAAGGCCAAGCATATCAGTACCGCTTTCTATCCTTCGTGCTCTCCCTGTCGCCCCGTGTGTTTACCAAAGTAGCGAGGGCTGCCCTGACTCCGTTCAAGGAGCAAGGGGTTCGCATTCTCAACTACCTCGATGACTGGCTGATACTAGCCAGATGTCTCGGGCTCAGTTGTGCAAACACAGGGATTTGGAGTTACGACACTTCAGCCTGTTGGGACTTCCACCACCACGTCGGGTCAGCCGGGAGAAGAGCAAACTCTATCCAGTGTCAGTGAACAGTCAGAAACTACACACCCATGTTCTGCATAACATATACCCGTCCATGGTCTAGGCCTGCTGCCAGCCAAACCTACACAGCCCAATCATCAGAAGTTCTACAGGTATTGTAAAGAAACAAGAAAGGACATTAACGAAAATGTCATTGAAATAAACGTTAATAAAGCAAATAGCGTGTTCTAATAAAATAATGCAAGCCACTAAAAGGGAAATGGTTAGCTTGTTGGCAGCATGTTGTATTATGGATTTGGGTTTTTTTTTACACTTTTGTAGACTCTTTCTTTTAATTACGCATAGTCCATGATCTTTCTGGGCACTCTTAGGTCAAATTACTTTTGGCTAAAACTACATTTGTAACAAACAAAAGCATCAATAGGCCATTTTAACATTTATATTTTTATATAGCTGTTTTGTACTGTTTCATTTATAACCAGTGTTAAATCTGTACTAATTTCTCTCCTGATGCAAATGAAACTGATTTTGTGTCAATAAAGTGGATTATTCTTGTGCATATAAATAGTTCACCAAATAAAAATGAAAACATGTGTTTATAGACAAAAATGAACTTTGGCATGGATATGTTATGCTATGGGTAGGATTATGCTTGTGATCATATGTATGTCAAAACTGCATATCATATGAATGGCAACAAATTTCAGATAATACTGTATGCACATGAACACTGTGTATTATATGCTGTGTACCCCATACTGGTGAGTCTTTTACCCCACCCCACCATGTACATAAGATTAGCGTGTATAGTGTGTGTAAGATACATGTGTTATAAGATTTTTAATCAAAATAAACAACTTGATTGATTACTCTATTAATGTTCAATGCAACTTATGTATGTTTTGTCTGCAATTATGCATTTTAGGCTGCAGTGAATACAACATTTTTTTTTTTTTAAGGTGAGGTTTAAGCCCTGTTGTTCCCTACTGTGTTTAAAGTTATGCTAAAGTCTCCTTTCCCAAAGGATTCCTCTGGTTTTGAGCATGTTTGAATATTGCTTCAGGTAAAATACTGACTAAACTTGTGCTTTTGAAAGTGTGCCAACTTGCCAGCCAGAGGTCGCTCAGCAGAGAGATTGTCTTTGATCAGTCACATTCCAAAGCATTTCAGGTGGTGCTAAACTTGACAGGTTCATATGTAAACAAAGTATAATTTCAGATAAGGAACCTCCCGGCAAATGGGTCAGATTCGATTGTGTTTTTTGTGCCAAAGCACAAATCCATTAAGTGAATCTTTGTGAGTGCCCAAAACACTGGCCCATAACTCCAGAATTGATCAGATGTGACACTAAGGGAAGAAAAAGTTCACACCCAATGAAATGGAAACGCAGTGATAAAATCATTTGTGATGGGAATGATATGTGGAAGTTTAACTGCAGCTCAGTGGCTTTATTGATTATGCCTTTAATCTGTTTATGAAGTTTACTAGGCAGGGTTTCAGTAGAAAGCAGCAGCTGCAGGTTTGTTTAGAAGAATTAGACAATGATTATCTAGGGTTGGGAAAGTCATTGAAAGCATTGGTTTTAATGAGGTGGAGAATTGAAAAAGAAAAAATAGATCAATACCTCCACAGGTGGTTTATTGAACTGGTGTTGTTGAGGTTTACTGCTAATTTGAGTAAAGACAGCCAGAAAATAATGTAACGCTAATGGAGCACAGAAAACAGGATGCTGATGAACAGTCAATGCAAATAAAGATTAAATAAATACTCCTGGGATTTTTAATATTCTTGCCTCATTATTTTACAAGACAGATTTCTTTAGGCTTGTTTAAAGAATATTTATAACTTGGCGCTTCCATGTACATTTATTACAGTGGAAAGTGCTGCAGTATTCTAGTCAAGGATTTGTTTCTAAAACCGTAACAGCTATTTTCTATTGCAGTATTTATTACATAACTCTTATATAACTTATTATTATATAACTAAATTTCATTTGAAAAAAAAAAAAAACATAATAAAAAATAAATAAATAATTATAATATTTTGAATCTTTATAACTTTGATGGGGAAACCTATAGCACAACCTGCATAAAGTTGGCATGCTTCTTTAGAATCATAGGCTTCCTGTGTTTGCCTAATTTAGTTAGAATCCTGACAGGTAGCTTGACAACCACACATTCCAGAACTAATCTCAGACTAGTAACAGAATCATGGTGATTTGTCAATTAAGCACATGTTGCCTCTGGAGTTTGGACAGAGAGATGGGAAGCTGCTATCTTGCTAGGAAGCTGCTAAACCAATCTTCAGAGTAGACAATTCATTATTAATTTATCGTTTTCAAAATAAAATTTTGTGATTACATAATATATGTGTGTTTACTGTGTATAAATATTAATTATATTCAAAAACACACACAAGCATGTATATATTTAAGAAAACGTGTATTTATTTTCGTGGAACAATGCTACAGGTGATGTTTGAGAGAAAACCAGGTCGAGCCAAATTGACCCTTCAGTAGAATTTATTCTTGTACAAGGACTCACAATCAGAGAAGAGTGAGGCAGTCTCCCCTCCTCTCTGTTTTATACACACACACACACACACACACACACACACAGACACTTCTTAGAAACTTGTCTCATTACATAGAATTCTGAACACAGCGCACTCTATATCCTGTATAACAACAAAGAATTTTCATAAAAGGTATTGAATTAGGCTTAAACACTCTGCATATATCTCTAAATAAAAGACACGTACCTCCGGTTTCACAAACAAGGCTTAAGCCTAGTCCTAGACATGACTGTAAGTCTAAACTGTTTTAACTGAACAAAACTTGCACTGGCTGATCTTAAAATGCATAGGTGCCTTTGTTTAGCCTTAAGATTTACACAAGTAATGTTTTTTCTAAGGTATGTTTATAAAATGTCCTAATTGAACTATGGCCTAATCCTGGTTTAGGCTAAACCCTTTCTGTGAAACCGGGCCTTCATATAGGGAAATTCCCCCAGCCTTAAGGGCATCGAAGATATCACATCTTACTTGAACTCTAGCTTGCACTGCTTTGCTTTGCGGTTTTGGCTGACTTCTAAAAGCGTCTGACAGGATGCACCCTCCTGCAGCTCTTTAACACTCTTTACAGAAACCAGCATGTGCAGATAACTAAACATTTCTAAACACACAATAAATGATATATTCTTTAATACTCATTTTTCCAATACATTATATACAGAATCATGTGGTCTCTTGCACACCCTAGCCTACTTGCACATTGTGTCTTGGTCCAATTGGCAAGGACAGGGATATTGTTTTTCTCTGCAAAATCAAATGCCAGTTGACAGGAACTTAACTGGAGGAAGGCAATGGAACTGTTCAGCTAGTTGTTTCAGGTGTTTGGCCTCCACTAATCTATGAATATTTTCTTTGCCACTGCACCCCAGGCTACTGATTTTACTTCCCCATTCTTTTTTTTAAATGAATCTTAGGAGGCTTGACAAGGAGACATCTATTTGACATTTTGGCATTTACATCTGCAAGACACATTATTTAGGTTGTTTGCTCATCTCCAATTTGTCTATTGGACGTCTCCTTTTAGATGTCAAATAGATGTTTATTAGATGTCTTGATTTCGAATGTATGCAAAACTGACATCTGAAAGATGTCTGCCAGACGTTTGTAGACAGAAGATGTTCTCCATGTAAAGAGATCTTTAACAGACATCTTGCAGACATGTGCTATCTGGGTATAGACTTTTTCATTCCTTGACCTCAGCAGCTGCACCCATCTCCTTAGGGGTGTTTTGCCCCAGGATGTCTTCCTGGTGTATTGTAATATTACATTTAAATATGTTTAAGACTAAATTTAACTTGTGCCTCATGTCTCACTTTACCCCACATAATTTGTCTCGCTTTACCCCACACCGCCACATTTTAGAATAAAACAATCTCTCTTATCAATTCAGGCTAATCTTCAACTAGCATCATCACATGGTTTTATATGTTGGAAGTTTATCAACATGTATGATATATGTTTTTATACCTGAATCAGTTTTATTTGGCAAAACATTTGGTTAAGCTGAAGACAAGAAAAATTACTTTTACATGCAAAAATATTTACCACATATGTGTTCTGTTGCCTAAATACATTGGGTGTCTCACATTACCCGATGTCTCACATTACCCCGTTCTCCCCTACTGTTGTTGATGCGCAGTCGAATCTTATCCATTTTCTTCGTTAGCGACCGCACATTAGCAAGGAAAATGCTGGGTAAAGCGAGCTGGTGAGGTGTTAGCTTTAGCTTAGCTTTTAGCCCTCCGCGCTTCCCCCGCCTTTGTTTATGGTCTCGACACCGCCTTTCGAGCACTTTCACCCGGTCTAGAGGGTTACGCAGCCTGGGTTGTTCTGACGATCTAGGGGATGAGTTGCAGGTTGTTGATAAAGTTGTCGGAAATGCATAAACCAATATTCAAAAGCTCATGTCGGGTGTATGATGTAAAGGTACTACTGTGCTGTATGAACAGACCCGACAAAAGCAAGAATAATACTGCAAAACTGCAAAAACTGGAGAGACACTGAGCCTCGCGATGCCCAAACCTTATCATTAACCAAACCAATTAAATCTTTTATTCTTTACTTAGATACTATTTAAGCCCTTGATGACCAAAATGCTCTTATTCCGGAGTTACTTACAGTTTTTTACACATGCTATGACAGTTTTTTTAATACATTTAACATTTAAGTTTCCAAAACTCTTAACGCACCTCACACCTAAACACACAATTGGCAAAATAACAGAAACTGCATTATTTTATGTGTCAGGTCAACCCTTATATTTGAAGCCTTTCTACATTTTTGGTTTGTTGGGTTCAGTAAATGCATGCATTTTGTTTCTTTTTCTGCAAAAAGTCAATACAAAAAATGAATGACCATGTCAGAGTAGCTTTATAGAATGTACAGTTTATGTAAAAAAAAAAAAATACAGGGACAAAATACATTTTACATATTACATGTTACATATAAGAGACCGGAGGCATACAGTCACATTACGTTTTTTTTTTCAGTCGCTAAGAAGCACTTACCCATACTTCAGGTACTTTTTCTAAACTCTACAGTTTCTGTCTATTGCTTACACTTTTTGCAAAATTTGGCCCATTATGTCAAAACTCTACACACAAAATAATTAGCCACAGCACTTGGAGATTAACAACTCACATCTACGCCAAAATGAAACACTGCAATCAAACCTTTTTAAAAATCAAATTCTTGCAACAAAACCATACACACAAGCACCACTTGAATTACTCTTTCATGTCAGCAGCAACACACTGATGGGCTTTACATAAAACACTGCAGTCTTTGTGTTTCTAGTTTTACTGTCATTTGATCTGATTCAGTCTTCTGTAAAACTCAAAAGTAGAATTTCTGCAGTAATCAAACTAAAGTTTTACAAAAAACAGACATTCTTCCAGAAATAAAAACAAATTGAATCAAAAAACACTGAAGAAATTGCTCTTGGGGGAAAACATATGCTTTATTTATTTGTGTGTGCGTGTGTGTGTGTTTGTGGTGGGGGGTGGGCTTATGGATCCCGCCTTCTGTTTGGATCTGGCCACAAGACCTCATCAATATCACAGGCGATGTCCTCACGGGCTAGGCATCGCTTTGTGTGCCGAATCCACCCATTGGATCGATCCCACCTCAATGTCTCCACATGCCTCTTCCATTGCTTGCAGATAAGTCATTCGGGCGTGTGGTTGCCGATCATCCACCGACACCCTGAAAATAATTCCTTGATTGGATTTAGAAAGGGGCTGTAAGGGGGCAGGTATAAAACTGTGAAATGATTATGGTTGTTTAATCAATCTCGGACCGGAGCTGCCCGGTGGAAACTAACATTATCCCAGATGACAACAAACCTGGACTGCTCTGGTCTGTCCTTCACAACTGTATGTAGTGCATCTAGAAATACAATGATCTGTCCTGTATTGTAGGGACCTAGAGTGGCATGGTGATGCAGGACTCCTTGGACACTAATTGCAGCACACATGGTGATATTTCCCCCATGCTGCCCAGAGACATTTACAACAGCCCTTTGTCCAACTATGTTACGGCCCCGACGCCTGGTTTTGGCTAGATTGAAGCCTGCCTCATCCACCTAGATGAACTCATGTGGCAGTTCGGCGGCATCAAAATCCAGAACTGTCTGTAACAGAAAATATTGAATAGTGTTACTGAAAACACATATTGTATATATTTTCACACAAGTAGGGGCTGGGTTGGGTCACTACCACAAGATGTCATTGGTTAGGTTATTTTTCACATACTGTACTTTCTGTAATTTTTTTTAACAACTGTATACTGTACTGTAACATCACAATGGTATTCCTACACATTTAGTACAGTTAGTGCAGTAATACTGTAAACATGACACAGAATCAAGTGACACATACAGTAGTTACAGTCTGGAGTAAAAGCTTGAAGATGGTCTACCAGAGTAGTAGACTCCTCTCTCCTCTCCGACTCCTCTCTCTCTTTGTTCTCCTCTTCCTCTCACTCTCATTGCCTCCATGCTTGCAGAGTTCTCAGAATGTCTGACCTGAGGTCTATTTGTAGTGCTAAGGCTCAGACCGATTAGTGTTCTGTTTTTTTAGTGCAAGTGATTTCAGGTGTGTATGTAAGTGTCTACAATTGCTAGATAAGTTTTGCTTTTTGAACAGAGTGTTTTCCCAATTATATCAGGTGATTTCGTTTTTGAACAAAGTGTCTAATGTAAGAAAACGTGTGTAGTGTTTCGCAATAAGTGTGTTACAGAATTATAAACAAAGTGCAAAGTTGAAAATGTGTTTAAGCTATGAATACACTGTGTTTAAGTTAAGACACCAGAATTTTAGGTATTGAGGCTTTGGTGTAAGCATTCCGTTTTAGTTTGTAAGCAATAGGCAAAAACTGCAACTACAAAACACAATTGGCCAAATGGATCATTTTCTGCTCAAAAATACATTTTCTTAAACATATGCTAAATCTTCAGAAGACATCTTTCTCTGCACAAACTAACTTTACCAAAACACTGGAAATCTGACTCAAAATGAAATTATTCTGTCAAAGAATAACACTTGTTTTCACAAAGTACATGCAGTCAATCAAAGTACACCCAAAATACTGGCTATTGCTGACATTACAAAAACTGCATAGATTTTTATGTTTCAGTTTTGCAGGTATTTGAAAAATCCACCGGTTTACACTGAATGTCTTGGTTGGGAACTGGTATGTCCACATTTACAGCAATGTTCACATTCAAAAGCATTCCAGTAAAAAGCATTTTTTTTCCCCTTTACTGTTTACTACAGCAGGTACAGTAGAAACACGGTATGATAGAACATAAATCATTTTACAATCATTAGATTGAATAAAATATCCATGAAACATGGTTGTGAGGCTGATGCTGTCGATATTGTCAAATATCTCATGGTCCGCCACAAATCTAGTTTGAATTTCATGCAGTTTTATTGCATTATTTGCAACAACCATT
>JAUMHP010000067.1:2560905-2570970 GCA_032361065.1 Enteromius trimaculatus
CAAATTTTCCTATGCACGGCGCTGCTGTTCAAATGATAACCCAAACAAGTATCGAAGTATTTATTTTATCCTTATTTTATTGTGCTTTAATGAGTAACTTGTTTTATAGTTTTATGTTTATTAGTACCTTGGAGTCTTCATGTTTTGTCACAGAAGCGATTTAACAGCGCTTGCGTGAGCCGGTCTGAGCCTCCGCCTAATCTGACAGGACCAGCCGTACTACGGTGAACGCTTAGCTACGCTGGCTCCTGAAATATTAATAAGGCAACGTCATGGTCTATCATTAGGCCTTTCTGATTGGCTGAAAGGCAGGCGTTAGTAGGCGGGCTTTTTACAGCAGACGAATGAACGGAGGTAAGATACTATCTTATAAATATTAATTAGACTACATGCCTGGCCCCCCAATGAACGTACATGAGAAACGTCAGCGCGATCTAATTAATATTCACGAGCGAAGCCGTCGCAATAGTAGGAATCGTATTTTCAACAGCACAATCATGAAGCGGGATGGTAGCAGCCGGTGGCTCTGTTGTGTCTTTGTCTGGCCCTGGTTACTGTCGTTAGCCGAGGACTAGTTTGTTACGAGAAAAACATGTGTTGTGAGACGAGACGCGCGAGCTGTGTGATCGTGCGAGCGTTAATGCATTTATAATTATATCCTTGTATTTTCTTGAAGGAGAGGCGGGATACAGGACAGACACACAATCCCTTCAGGACATGTGAGTGCACTTACATTAGACAGCCATCTTGCGCTTTTAACAACGATTGTTGCTTTTATTTACCGCAATAACCCTAAATCAAACGTATTATGTCATTATGTTAATGAGGCTTTGATGCATTATTCATAAGGAGTTGGTGGTGTGGATCACACACGCAGCGCTCGAATTACAATGTCTGTTGAAAGCATAAATATAATAATATGACCGTTTGTTTTCACTCCTTCATCCATCTCTAACGTTACAAGCAAACACACAAGATAGCAGGTGTATTTTTATAATAATATTGTTGGTTCTGCATCCAGCACTTGCTCTGAAAGCTCAATATATAACCTTATGACAGTAACGTTATGCAGCACGCTTGCACTATACTATAGTGTGCTAGCATTATATTGAGCTGCTGAGGGAATTTTGTCCAGCCTCTCAGTGCGTCCTGTCTTAAAACAATGAGCCCTATGTAGTGAACAGCATGTGGGGGTCGAATGCCTTCAGGTCAGGCTGATACCTGATCCATGTCCTGATGACAGTGGAGTCATTGTGCACTTACTATAATCTACTATTAGGTTGTTGGCGTGTCGTCTACAGCATCTCGCATAGAAGACAAGAAGAGGACAGCTCAAAGGTGCTAGCTGTTTACACGTTTATCATAGCAATATTTATTAAAATGTTTGTGTCTGCTGGGATGCTAGGGTGTTGTGGGCGGTTCTTGTAGCCCGGCTAGTTCAGCATGGTGCTCAAAAAGCTACGGTCATGGGTTCAGTTTATATAGAACTTGCATGCTGACACACCATTGTAAAGTTGCCCTAGATAGTGTTAGTCAAATAATTAATGTAAATAGTGTCCAGTAGGGTCTTTTTATTTTCAACTAACCTTTATCCAATAGCTAAGCAGTTTATATAGGTTTTTATCTTTTATTTATTGTTAGTATACTGAGCTTAAAGTAGTAGACTGTCTCCAGTTTCAACTCCATTTAATGCCCCGTTCACACTAGCACACTAAACAAAAATGAATGAGAAACTGTTTCTCATTCAATTTTGTTTGTATGTATGGACTCGGTGTATATTTATATTATATTCAGTCATTTGCTTCCAAACTGTTTGTATTTTGCGGCAAGAAACCTGATTAGCAATGACGTTACTAAGAAACCAGTAATGAGAACACCCACTAGCGACCTCATCGCCAGCCTTGTAAAATTTATAAATGTGTCTTTTGGGCTAGCAGTATTAACATAGCATGGTAGTGTGACCCCACACGCTGTTTTTCCCTTATGCGTCCTGGCCAGGATTTCTATATTGCTTTGATTTTCAACCGTTCAGACCGTTTCGAAAACAGCAACCAATGTCATACCCATCGGTCTGCAAACACAAACCAAGCCAAAACCTATATCCTTATAGAATTCCTGGACAGGACGCGTCAGGCGAAAACGGTATGTATGGTCACCCTATATTATGATGAAAAATAGTTGTGTATGTGATGTCATACAACGAAAAAGACATGAAATCAGCAAAAGACTTCCATTTAAAAGTTTGCGTGAAGTCTGTATTACAGAGTGTTCATTTAGTGAGAAGTCACGTTATTTGAAGAGAACTACTGCGATTTTTCATGTAGCTATACAGTTATTTTTCGCTTTTATCCAGATGGTTCAGAGTTTTGGGTTTCGCTTGAAGAGTTTTATATTAGTGTATCACTGCTAAACACCCCCTAAACAATGAGTCAGATCCAGGATCGAGTCTTAATTATACAGTGCTTTCATGAACCCACTGACTGGTCTGTTTTTAATATACTGGCACGTCCCTGCTTGACAGGACATTGCTGCGTGTTACCATGAGGTTGGTGGAGTGGCGGTGGCGGTTGCCAGGATGCTCCTGTGTGTTTGCTGGGGCATTTAGGGTCATTTACATGTAATCAGTGG
Source organism: Enteromius trimaculatus (assembly GCA_032361065.1). Classification (NCBI taxonomy): domain Eukaryota; kingdom Metazoa; phylum Chordata; class Actinopteri; order Cypriniformes; family Cyprinidae; genus Enteromius; species Enteromius trimaculatus. The sequence continues at coordinate 2,563,534 of JAUMHP010000067.1, forward strand.
GGGTCTGTACAGTTTCTGTGGATTTAGTTTTCTTGCCTGGTGTAAGAAGAATCCTGCACCCTCAAATCTCTGTGATATTTTCTTCAACAGACACAAAACCACACAAACACAATAACCAACGTTAAGCTCCACAACACTGAAAAGTGTCTACAGGCTACAGTGTTAATTTAGTCTCAGTGTTACAAAAACTGTCTGCGTCTGTTTTTTGGAGACAGAAACTCCTCTATTGTGCAGTGATTGCGTTCATCTGACATTGGTTACTCAAGAAGATGACCTAATGCCACCCCGTGACAATACATAAACAGACACTGTTAGTGTGGTTTGTACATGCTTCACGGTTGCAACATGTGACAGCACCTGGTGATACGGGGAAAGTCAACGAGGGAAGCTACTACCATTTATCTGATGACTTTGAATATTTATTCATGAGGGGCCAGATTCTTGATAATCGATGTACAATATTGATCATTGTTTTAAAGACAGATTATATTGTACAATTATTTATGATGGTGTGATTATGGTTTGGGTTAGAATGGACAAACAAGTTTATGGTCGCTGAATGGCAACATTACGTGACGTTGTTTACAAGCTGTGTCACTGGTGTCTTGATTGAAAGACTGATTGTTTGATTGAGACATGATACGAATTTTGGTGTAGAAGTTGTACCGTATCTTTCACACACCTTCTGCTGTTCTTTCATGTATTTACTGTTGCATAACTAGTAGTATTATGACTTATTTAGCTTAATGTGATTTATTGGATGATGTTCTGTTCTTTAACTAAAAAGGGAGTCTGTTCTCTATATACTTGTTCTGTAAGTTCATGATTAAAAATGAAAAGGTGGAAAAAGCTAATAATGTCTTATTATCAGTAACATGTGGAAATTGAAATGATGGGGGTTTTTCCACCCAGAATGATGGACAATGCTCTGATGGAAGTGTACAAAATCAGAAAAATCAAAACCATGCATAATTCTGGACAGATTTGTGTATTACTATAGGGTTTTCCTGCGTTTATGTAGAGCATCTGAGGCTGTTTAATTTCAAGAACCTAAACCATCCCCTTATAACCAATTAAAATATAGGTTACAACCAAAAACCTTCTCTGTAACCAATTACAATGTTTAAAGTACCCCTATTATGGGTTATGAGAGGCTCATATTTTGGTTTTGGGAGTCCCAAACAACAGGTAGTACATGCAAAGTAAAAAACGCCATTATTTTCTTATAATAGGCATTTATTTGTACCTTATTTGTTCAATGACTCCTAAACAATTTTTCAACGATTTGTTTTTCCAAACCGGTGATCGGTCGGTTTTATTTAACAGTACAACAGTACAAAAGTGCCACCTAGAAAAAGAAATTAGCTTTTTCCTTCAGTGGGTGGGCTAAGGATTGATTTTGATGTCAAAAACGACTCGTTTCAGTGATTCAGAGTCGACTCTTTCTTTTGAGAGACAATAACTTTATACACAGATGTAAAGCTTTGCAGGATGTTTCCTAGAGCTGCGTGAAAGCTAATAAAAAAAAAAGCATTTCTAACTGGTGTGAAGTGTTTCGAATTTGTAAAAAAAATTTGTAAAAAAGAATTCTGTTACGTAATGATTAATGATCAAGTCATTGTCCTCTTGACTCATAATCCACTTGAGAGATCATAAACTCTCCTGCTACAGATAACTAGTGTTTTTCCACTGGAGACAGTAAGAGCTTGTGTAGATAAGCTGGACTGCTTCCAGCAGCAGCAAGACTCAATATTTGATGAGTGAACAGATCCAACCTATCGGATATCTGTTTAGTTTATTAGTGTTCACGAGTATGACACACACCCAGAGTTTAAACGCTAATGCCTAGATATACAGTAGCCAACATTTGAAGTGGATCAAAAAAAGTTCATCAAACTTGTCCTAAGACAAGAACGCATTTTGGTTTTAGATTTTAGGACAACTTTGATGAAAGGTATTGATCCACCTCAAATGTTGGCTACTGTATAATTACGCAGCTGTATTATTGTTTTGTTTTGTTTTTTCTTGATAATTTTATTAGACTGTATTAAAAATAGAAATGTTAATTTAAGTTATTTTAATTCTCCTAACCAACAACCGATGGTCGTTAAGCCATTATGAACCGACAAGATTGTGCCAAATTACAAGTAAATTAAATTTAAATGACTACATGGCTGTGACGCATTAAAAATAGCTTAATTTGTTTCCTTGGATTACATGAAAAAAGCAGCATAAACAGAACATGAGGGTTCACATCACGCGCAGAGCTTGTGCGAACAGAGAAAAATATAAGCTATATATTAAAAAAAATGGCCCATATGCCAAATATATCATTTTTGTAAATAAAAAATAAATAATAATAAAATAAATAAATAATAACAAAAAACCCGCAACAAGTAGCAGCCTATACGCAGAATTTTAGTTAATTCTTGTGACGTGCTCTTGAAAGCAACTGTTTTTATTGTGAATGTACACAAATAATATAAATGTTTACAATAATTTTCAATAATGTCTTATTCTTAAACGAGTACAGTAAGCTCCCACTTTTATAAGGGAAATAAATCAAGTAAAACTGTCGGCGCCACACACAGGTACACATTAAACTACTAACTCGACAATAATAAATTATATTAGTATTAATCAATAATAAAAATAATTAATAAATACAATTTTTTTACTTTCAAAAGCATTAAAAAGAAATATCAAATTAAGATATTTATGTTTGAAAGGTAACTATCTTCTTTCCATATATAAAGTTTTAGATGCAATAGTATGAATGTGATTTAATGCGCTTTTGAACTAGGCGCTAGGTGCTTTGACACGAGCAACATCACGAATACGGACGCTGCCAATACGCTAATTCTGTCATGTGACACTGCGTTTATTCGCGTTAAAGCCCATTTCTCGACAAAAGGTGTTTCCGAACAATTTTTTACAACATTTAAAGTATTGATATAGAATTTATGCGCTGAAGTTAAACTGAAAAATACTGTGTTGACATTTACAAAATTTAATCGATAATTTGCATTTCCATCAGCCATATCGGTAAAAAAAATTAAGCGCTAATTTTTTTTTTTTGGCAAAAACGCTTTGAATGGAAACCTGGCTAATGTCATTCCAAGACAGAAAGACTTTCACGCATCTTTATGACATGACATGAGATTAGTCTTCTTCTGGGACATGATTACTTTGTATGATGAATAGAATTAACTTACTTACATACTGTATAAACATTTATCAGCGCACATATGTGGAGCTCAATCAAATGCGGTAAACGGAATTCTTTCGTCCAACCCTGGTTAAAGCGCCCTTTCATAAATGTTATGAAGTTTTGGTGAAATTGAGAAATAAAAAATATTCATTTGGGTTTTTGAAGATGAACAGAAGTCTTTTTGGTTTAAAACAACATGAAGATAAGTAGCCTAATTGATGACAGAATGTTCATTTTTGGGTTTATTTTTTCAGTTTAAACGTGAGTGGTCGTTGTAATTTATTAATTCTATTGTTTCTGGACTTCACTCACTCAACTTTGTTTTTTTGTTTTTTAACACTTGTTTTGTGTGTCTGTAGGTGAAGACAAATCAGGAACCCGACGTGGTTTACGAGGAGAAAAATTAGATCTGCTCTTCCTGCTGACTTGAGTTCTTAAGCTTTAAACATCACTTCATCACAATGGTATGTTTGCATTTCTCTGCCATTATATTAATATGTTTCTACAGGTTATCTCTTAATATCATATTATGCTGGTGTCATTAAGTGCCGTGCTTTGCCCAACAGATATTAAACACAATTCTTATCTCAACACGTAGCAATATACATTATTACAGCATTTTTAAGCTTTGCAGATGTCTGTAAATAATTTTTTTTTTTTTTTATGTTAGTTTACAGTGTATTAACGGATGTTATCTAATACAACTTTTGACCTTAAAATGTTTTAGTAAAACTTTGATTAGCTTTATCTAAGATTAGTAAATCGTGTGTAAGTGTTATTAATTGTTAGTTTGTGTTAACTATGCTAGTTAGTTAATGTCTGGTAGAAATGTGTGAACCGGTAGAGATTTTGGACTATCATCTTTGCAAGTATCCTTGTTAACAGTAATTTAGATCTTAAGTGAAAGCAAGCAGCTGAAAAGGAAACATGTGTAACAGTATATTGGATCCCGGGAGGCTCTTAAAGTGACAGCAGTTTAATATTCCTGCTCTCTGTTAATCAAACAGCAGAAGAGAGAATATCTTTTTTTTTTTTTTTTTATAACTTTAATAGTAAGAAATATTTATATCATTTACACCGTGGAGAAAATCCTTTTTTTGCATTTTTTTTTTTGTTCTACTGTAGTTTTTTTTTTTATCGTATAGCTTGTAATTAGTTTCTTATTCTTATATAATTGCTGCCTGATTACTTGTCTTCAGCAATCTTGAGATTTTCGTTTTCTGTGATCTTGAAACTGGTGGAAATTTCAAATTTTTGATATCACAAAGACAAGACAAGAAAAATAACTATATTGTATATGTATCAAAAGATCTTGGGCGCCCAACCAGTGAAACCAAACCTTATTGTAAAGTGTTACCATAAAACCCAAGCTCTTTTAGGACGAGGTAGCTATTAGCACTGAAGATTCTTTCTTTTTTTTTTCAAATATGTAATTGTGCACTTCCTTATGAGATGGTTTTGGTCATTTAGCTTTTATGTACTCTTGTAACTGAACTACCTATCCTCCTGATGTTTGCACAGATCATTGTATGAAGATATTTGCGGCTATGGCCAGTGAACCACTCGAAGGGTTCCATGAGGTGAACCTGGCATCACCCACCACCCCAGATATTCATGGCGTTATCGACCCACCAAAGCACAACGCTCCCCCCAGCACACTGTACCGCACACACTCTTTGACGTCTAGCCAGAATGCACCCAATGCTCTCAGAGCTGACCAGCTGCCCACACAGCCTGTGTACTCGACCTCCTGTCACCTGGGCACAGAGGACACCCTCAATGGCAGGTAAGACTTCATCAAAGCAGCTCAATTAAACAGGGTTGCAATCACTATTAAAAACAAAACCATGGTTTTCCACTCAGTCAGGGGTCTCCATCAAAGTTGTGTTCTGGCAAGATCGCTTTAACCTGTAAACAATAAAACCAAACGGTGGTAGCAGTGTAAAAGTAGCCCAATACTGTGGGAAAACTGTGGACTTGGCAACACTGTCTATACTGGATGTATTTTGACAAGCTTCAGCAGTCAGTTGATTATAGTAGCTGACTATATGTACACTGTGTTCTGAATTATCACGCAAGTTGAAATTCTGGTCATATTGTTTATTTTTCCAAGAACATTTTACCAGTCCCAAACCACACCAATCTTAATAACTACTATTTCTTTTGTATTTAATCATATTTTAGTGATACATAATTGTCCGGGAAGACTGAAAGTCAAAAACCCTTTATATCCAGGTGAGCCAAATTATTAAGCAAGTTTACTTTTTCCACATAAAATGAGCCTAGAAAGAGATTGAACTAATTATAGAATAATATCAGATAATTCTTTTGCAGTTAACGTGTGTGTTTTCCAATCCACCTGTTTTTTCTGACCCAATGGTCATTTCTTAACTTTGCTAATTCTATTATTGCATTCGTTTTGCATCCTTCTCATGGGCATTTAATCATTTTAAACTTTTAGTCGGAGTTTAAACTCTTTCTAGGCTCATTTTATGTGGAAATAGAAAACTTGCTTAATAATTTGGCTCACCTGAATATAAAGAGTTTGACTCTTAGTCTTCCCAGACAATTATATATATATCACTTAAATATGATTAAATACAAAATATTAGATACAAATAGTAGTTTGATGTGGTTTGGGACTGGTAAAATGTTCTTGGGGAAAAAAAAAAAATATATATACATATATGTATATGTATATGTATGTATGTGTATATATATATAATATATACGTGTGTGTGTGTGTGTGTGTGTGTGTGTGTGTGTGTGCATACCTCATGTCGCTTTCTTCTCTGGAACATGAAAGAAGATATTTTGAGAGAATAGTTGTTTTTTCTCCAGAAAATCATTGGTCATTGATCACAAAAAATGTTTTGTTACCAGTATTTTTAAAAATATCTGCTTTTATGCTGCAGAGAAGAAAGTGATGTTGTAGAGGGGTGGAACGACATGAGGAACGATCGAGCGGATGTCATTTTGTGATGCGACCAAAAATACAAAAGCAATGCGACACTGTGTCTCATTTTTTGTTTTCCTGTCTCACTGTATTTGGCAAAAGCCAAAAATAGTATCAAAAAGAAGTGTTTGGAATTATTCAGAGGAGATGCCATCAAAAGTGTATGCGCCTTTGCAGATGTATTTGAATCAGTCGTTGGAAACCATTACAATTTGTAAATGTTTTTAATGAAGCGCAGTAAAAAATACTGTGAAATAGTATTGTAATTTAAAATGAAATTGTTTTTGTTGTTGTTGTTAATGCAAATATTATTCCTGTGATCCTGTGGCCGGAATCATTACTCCAGTCTTCAGTGTCACATGATCCTTCAGAAATCATTCTAATATGCTGATTTACTGCTAAAGACACATTTTTCTACATATTATCAATGCTAACAACAGCTGTGCTACTCAATATTTGTGAGTGTTCTGTTAGAAGTTAATGCTTTTATTCAGCACATAAGCTTCTATTCAGCAATTAATCCAGAATAAAATCCACACAGTATAAAGCAGCTGAAACTTTTTTTTAACAAATAATAAACTATATTAAGAGCTGAGCACCAAGTTAGCAGCAAATTGTTATGTATTAGTATAATCAGATCATGTGACACTAAATTGGAATAATTTTGACAATTTAGCTGTGCGTTACTAAAAAAAACTACTAATAATTAGTTTAATAATAAATTAGTTTTAAAACATATAAAAAATGTTTTTTTTGCCGTTTTACTTTTATTTTTGGTTTTAGAAAAACTTACTGTTTATCAAAATGTTTCCAAACTTTTGACAAGTACTTTATGTGGAGGTTAAGTCTTAAAACAATCAAAAAGAAATTCTTATTTTTATGGAAGGTTATCCATTAAAAATATCAGTCACCTTCGTTACTAAGGGTGTGAACCTACGCTGGTCTTACGGTTCGGTTCGATTACGATTAGCATGTCACTGATTCGGTTCAATACAATATCTCAATGCATCACGATGCACTGCATACTCAATTTTCAATTTTAATTCACATGTATATAATTTTGTTAATAAATACAAACAGTCAGATGTATGAAAAAAATTCTAATTTTACCTTCTCAATGAAAACACAGCTTTCGAACAAATGTATAAACATGAAATTGTAATTTATAAACCAAAATAGCATTTAGAGGAGCGATGAGAGACACTGTCGGATTGCTCTCTTCTGACATCAGTTATCAGCTTGTGATTTCTCAGGCCAAGACATTGCTGTT
>JAUMHP010000067.1:2579437-2591164 GCA_032361065.1 Enteromius trimaculatus
TATATATTTCCTCAAGTCATTTGAAGCACAAAGAGATGTGTGCTTATATGGGATGTACTGTACTACCAACCCAGCCTCACGGCAATTCGTACATATTTTAAGAGGTGACTAATTCGTACAAATTTGTATTTTCTAAATCGTAGGTATTTTATGAGTTGCCAATTCATATGAATGTGTACAAATTACCTACACCTAACCCTGCCCCTACGAATTAGCATGATTTTGCCATCAAATTGGTTGTGAGACTGTGTTGATTGTACGGTCGATTGATAACCAAAGTATCAGTTATCAGAGAATAATATTATATCAACAATAGGCCACTGCTATTGGATAATTTCCAAATGTGTGCATTCCATTGTAAGTTAATATCATAAGCTATACATCAGGTTATACTTTCTATGGAAAGATGTCATGCACCAGACTAGATTGCATAAAATGCTAAGGCTAGCCTTAATTTGGTCATCCGTTTTTTTTTCTTTAAACCTGATTTTTTAAAGGTACTGTATATTCAAGGTGTTCTTAAAAATGAAAATGAAACATTAACAATCTGCCTTGAAACTAGTTGCTGGTTGATCAGACTAGTTCTAAAGACACAGTATTAACATAGATGCTAAATTTATGTAACTGGCTTTAGAAAACTGACTTATCATGAAAATCAGTTTATCATACTGACAAAATTATTGACAACACAATCAGGATAACATTTTGGAACCATGCATGGTTCTGCTTTCAAAACGGAACAGAATATTTATGCTGCCGTCAACTGACGCTTACCTAGTTAGACATGCAGTGAATCCAGCCTCATTTAAAGTGACTTATATTGCATTTCCAACAGGAACAGTCCCTCTGGAGCACCCTTAGGTTAAGTGCCTTGCTCCGGGGCTCAGTGATAATGGTGAATCCTAATAATTCTCCAAGTTAACGGATAGTCTCTTTCCATTACTAGGCCAGATCTTCCATCACAAAACCAACGCCGAAACCGCCCATGACACCACTCCCAATGTTGCCTCATATGCATATATTAGATTGCAGTTTGACAGCAATAAACTGGGACAGACTTTAATCAAGTCACACTTCGCAACTGGACATCAATAATAAATAACGTACAGCACCAAAAGCGACGAACATAGACTGTACAGTAAAGCTGGTTTAAAGGTTGGCCTAATTACGAACAAAAGCATGGCTAACAGCCTAGTTAAATTGGCGAGGTGAAGAAATGCTGAAAATATCTAGAAAACATAATGACTTTGACTTAAAGAGGATTTTCTTCAGAGTCTCCATTTATCTGGCCGCTCCCCGAGGCATTTTGATTGTTCTTTTCTGTTTCATCTTATCTTCGGTGATGATAGAATTGTGTTTGCTAACTGACATGAAGGATACCGCATGATTGTTCTCTAACCTAACAGCATTCAAGCCGAACAGATAATCAGAGACAAAGAGTTGCAATCATATGTATTCTGGACTGGCACCATAATGACGCCTTATATTGCCTTCTGTTGGCAAACAGTTTTGGCATAGCGGAGACTGACTACTACATACACGACACTGGTGAAGGAATGTTTGCCACTAAGGATTATGCCGAACGGAGACTTTTAGCCCCTCATCTTCTCGCTGAGCTCTCCTGAATTTGTACGAATCGATCAGGGGCTCAAGAACAGCGATGCAGTCACTCCATCAAACAGCGAAGTCGCAGCTCTGCAGATTCTTAGCGTTTGATCTCCGTGTTTTAAACACTCGTGAGACTAACCGGTAGAGAGGTGGTGATTGATTGCGAGGAACTTTATAAACAGCTTTGTTTATCAAGGCTTCTGCAAGACGGAGAAGCGATAGGTTGAGTGTCGGCATTCGGGTGCGCGGGGAAGGAGCAGAGCTGTAATTACTTCCAGGATATTAAGTCCTCCATGCTTTTCCTTGTCTCTTTTCGGATAAATTGTCCCTGCCTCTCGTTGAGCGAGCTTCCTGCAACAACAGTGACACTCTATCATTAAACTGTATTAAAGCACATTTACAGGCAGGAGGGTTGCTCTTCATTCGGGAGCTGCACGTATGACGATTAATCATTACCGGTGGGTCTCCTCGAGAAGCTCTAGTGTGGACAAAATTACAGGTTCTCTGATGAATGTGCAAGGTTTTCGATTAATCAGGAGGAGTTCATTTCACCTCATCCTTCAATGCAACCGTCCTAATAGAGTCAACACTATAACTCAGTAACTAGATGGCGAGGAACATATAAAAATGCATGTAAAATTCTCCACTGACTTACTGTAATCTTACACTCTACAAAACAACTAATAATGAACTTGCTGAGACCCCCAAGAGGGATCAGGATATGACACTGACACTTTGAATTCATTTTAAGTCAAAGCAGGCCCTTAACAAAATGAAACTTTCGATCCACAAACAATTAGAAAGAGAATCGCACTTAATTACAGCTCGCTGTGAACTGTTTAAATTCAATATGCATGTAAAATGGGAAGTTAATTGAAAAAGTGCTTGACATTTGCACTGCCGAGCAGCAGCGGCAGCCAGAAAACAAGGCAAGCTCATTTTTTCTTGCTCTCGAAACTAAGCAGCAAAAAACAGAAATGTTTAAGACACAACACAAGACGTATAACAACAATTAGCTCATTAACATTAACAGTACTATCAAACAATTAATTGCATCGAGAAAAAAAAAGTTTTTGTTTTCATAATGTGCATTTTTTATGTATATATAAATACATACACATGCATATAGAGAATTTGTTATTATTATATATAAAATAGTTATATTTATATTAGAATTAAAATATTGTATATACACACATGATAAATTTACACAGTAAGCATGTATATTAAGAGTGGGCATAGATTAATTTTTAAAATCTAGATTAGATAGATCATCTTACCGCACGCACGTTTAATATATTTTAATATATAAAATAAATGAATAAATATAAATAAAGAGCCACATCACGTAGACTGTTAAAGACTGACTATTGTAATATCAGTAATCAGGTTTATTTCTGCACTTGGTTACATATGTTTTAATTAGGTTTTCTACAAATAAAAATTATAATAGTTGACTTAGTTGAACACACATTAACACGATTTTGCTATACTAGCCATTTAGCTTCACCATTGGTATTTGTGATTATACTAATTGTAATCAATCTGAATGACTAAAGCAATGCACGCATACAGAACGTGTGATCTCTGTGACGCCCAGATGTACAAAACAGACCCTCTCACCTCTGTAATAAACACGAAGGTGTTAGTCCCGTCCGAGATGGTACATATATAGGGCTACAGTGCAACTCAGCTAGGTATACATCCGCGCTAAAATATCAAGGTGAAAGTCATCACAGCTTGCGTAGTATAGACCCAGCTCCCAACACAACTTTATAAATAGATTAACGGTGATAATTTTTTTTTTTTATCAGGCGATAACGGCCCACCACTAATATATATATATATATATATATATATATATGTAAACAAACTTTTATATTGGATGCGGTTAATCGTGATTAATTGTTTGACAGAACTAATTTATGTATAAATTACACATGAATTTATACATACACACACACAAACAAACATGAACGTACAAATCAAATGTACACATTATACACAGTGTATCTTATGTCAAAAAAACTTTTAATCACTTAAACACATTTTTGGCAGGTAAACCAATCATAAAAGGTTATTTGGACAGAACTGTCTGAAAACAATATTTCTTTCCATCCCAAATTATTGACAGATCAAGTCATATTTCTGAAGAATCTCAAAAATGCAGATTCACATTGATGTACACACTCAAGAACACGACACAAGCAAGCTGTTTAGCTTAGAAGTTCGAGCGGTAAGCCAATCAGCCACATGCCCCTAAGAGCCCGCACAACAAATTAAGAGTTAGTCTGCTCGCAGTTATTCACACAGACAGCGAATCCATTTAGTTTCGGCTGTTTGAACCACCTGAGGTGGAACGAGACAAAACATTAGGAGCTGATAGTTGCTGCTTTTTAATTTAGCAGCATAATGAACGTAACAAGCATGAACCACCCTGTTTCCCCTCTGAGTTCTTTGCCGTTTCTTTTACTTTTATTTATTCAGTCATTTTCGAAAGACAAGAGGAAAGGCATAAAATATCCTTGGCCTTTGTTCTATTTGTAGCGGAGTTAGTGAATATATCCAAGATGTGTTGCTTACAGAACTAGATTTTTTCATGTTCTGAGAAAAACGTGCAATACTCGCGGAAATGAAATTCCGTATTAGAAATGGTTGCCAGGGTGTTGGAACCATAATAGAATATTACTATAGGCCATTTTTAGGAGAGACTTCAAAGTGGTCAGAGTAGAGGCTAATCTAATCATTAAAGACCCACAACTAAAAAAGCGTGATCCCCTGTGTATTTGAGTCTTGGGTGTGGGACTAACAGAAGATTCTGATCACTAGAAGAACCTCTGGAAGGTGTATATGCGTGCAGCAATTTAGATAAAGAAATGGTGGCTTGAACATGTAAAAATGTATAAACAAAGAAAAAATCTTTCCTGAATGTAATAGACTGCCAATGAATGGTCTTCAGAATTGGAGTAATGTGAGCGCTTTCATGGCTATTGTGAAGAAATCTGGCAGCTGCATTTTGAACTAGTTGAATGCGAGCAATTTGAAACTTTTTATTCATCAGAAAAGTGTCACAGGTACCAAAAATATTAAGCGGCACAACTGTTTCCAGCAATGCTTCGATATCATATTAGAATGATTTCTGAAGGATTATATGACTATAATCATGACAGTTAAAAATTCAGCTTTCTCTGAATTTAAATAATACATTATAAATCAGATTTATAATCTCATTATTTTCCATGGAGAGTTGGTGTGGAAGGGGGAAAGACATCTAAAAACTACAGGGTGGCAAGACTGACCAAGGAGCTTGTTGCAGTTTTAAATTAAGCGTGAATACAGCTCAGAAATAACCAAGGGATCATACAGATATTGTCCGTGTTCATGTCCAGCTAGCACACACCACAAGCTATTAATATGCTAAACTAATGAAGCCAGTATGAAGGTGTTCATCATATAGAAAGAACAAGCTCATTTCATGGACAGCGTAATATATAGCCTCCTTTTAATTAAGCCTCAAATTTGCGTATGGTGGACATAATAATTGCACATAACTCCATGTTTTCCGCTTCATGTGTTGTAGAGATAGCAACGGCCTGCCCTGGGGTCTTGCACTAAGGCTTTAGCGGGTACTTGTGCAGTCAACACTCTTCCAAAGATAGCTGGCTGGTGTGCTGCGCATACACATATTAAAGCGCTGCTTTGTGATTCAACTAGCTCCCGTTCTGCCGTAAACTCCATTTAAATCAACCCATTAAAACTCCAAAGTGGAAGATTGATTTCTCCGATTCCTCCTTCCATCCAGGCATAAACCCGTTATCAGAGCTCACACCCGACTGCGTCTCGGCGGTTAGAGAGGACTATGATAAAGCTTTGAGACACAAGTGAGACCGCAAAACTTAATAACAAGTTCAAGATGTCTGTGTTTATTTAGAGAAGACTGCAGTGAAGGTTATGACTGTATGTCCTGAAAACAGGTACCATGGGAGAATAGGTTAAGATAACTGATGGAGACAAACAAAGTGATGCACCCGCTGGAAGAAGAGTCGAGATGGGTTTTGAAACATTGTGAGAGCTTGCAACACCGCAAACAGCTTTTTAAGACATCATCCTCAATACAAAGGGCCAGTCTTTTGTTGTTAAAATTGTACTGTCAGGTTTTACTAAAGACGCGCAGTGATGAATTAGCGCTGAAAAGGCGTGGATACACGCATCTGTTTCCCTTTTTGAGTATTAAAATGAATCAAGCAATGTGTTTCACTAATGGTTGCACTCGTAAAACTATTGGCATTTGCACCATTATTTAACCTCCAAAAAAAGCACGTCTTAAATTGTTTTGCGCTTGAAATTACTGCAATTATCGTTGCTAGGAGGAGGCACAGCAGAGAAAAGAGAGCGCATGATAGATGGTAGAGGATTTTTCCACAAATATTGGTTTATTTACAAAGAACACATTAGGATATAATTTCCAAAGCAATGTTATTTTTTATTTGCTTTAGGAAATAAAAGACAAATTGGAACCCTCAACTAGCAGTAACTGAATACCAGCTGTATCAAAACCTCTTTCAACCCTTAATTTTAATTTTGTCCTCTTTTCAATGTATTAAGGTTTATTTATTTATTTATTCATGGCAGTGCTAATTTGCGCTGTGCTTGGTATATTGCATTGGTCAATATGTAAATGAGATGTTGCATCTACAGTATGTTCTTTATTTTGGGGTTTGTTAGTAGAAATTTCCCCTCCCATCGGAGCGGTTTCTGAATTTCACTCTCGCGCTAATTTGCCCAGCCCAAAGACTGTTAGATTGAGCTAAGATCTAAGGTTTAACTGCACATATTGTAGAAGGTGGCAATCACAGAATATATCCAGTAATGGCTTGTTTCTACTGAACGGTACGGTATGCAATTAAAAACCTGCTAAATTTTAACATATTAGTTATTGTGTCATGAAATGTGGCTTTAAGAGTTTTTCAGACAAGAATGTAGCTTAAAACTGGTTTATTTATAAAGATTCAAAAATGTTCTATGCTGATTTCGGAGCTCTAGGCGATCACCAGGTGGCTCAGTGCTTATGCATGCTTAGAGCAGCCTCAAGCTCGGCTAGTCCTTCCGACATTTACCGCTGGCTCTGATGTCTCTGTAGTGATTAAACACGAGATACAATTTGTTTTGGGTAACGTTATATTTAACAGGTATTCGTGGTCTCATGCATCTATTATTTGTTTCTTGTCATATAGTTTTGGCTAAGCACAAAGCTATGTTTAACTTTATATATTTATTTTGAACTTCACCATAGTAAAGCACAGACTTTGTAGCATATTTGCCTATATATTTGATCTATATTTCCTCTTAAGCCTCTTATACTTTTAGAATGGCTATTGACATTCACAACGCTACTTTCCCGCATACACCAAGCCCATCAACTAAGGGTACTGAAGGCAGTGGAAAACGCAAGCCGGATTAGGGTGTTCCGTACCGAATCATACTATGCTGTACTGTACTGACCCACACTGCTCAGTGGAAAAGAGCCATAAGCAAGATAAGAAAATAAATGTCACTAGGTTTTTAAAAAGTAGCATTGAATGAGTAGCATTGCATCTTGCTTTGGATTTGTATTTTGGGGGGCAGTATAATTATGATCTAAGAGAAAAACAAAGATGCCTGAGTCTTTGTCCTTTAAAAAGAGACTGTTGGAATAGTTATTTAGGTTATTTATGAATAAAAGTATATGATTTTGTATTCCACTAAGCATTTGAGATAACAGTGCTCTAAAAAGCGAAACGAAATTCCATCGATAAAGAGAGTAAATTGGTAATCACAGACAAAAGAGGGAAGAGGTTCTCGGGCCGTTAGCTGCACCAAAGGCTTTCTCATTACGTGATAAACAAACCCCTAATGAGAGCTCATTTGCTGCATATTGCCCTCACTAAATGGCATCAGGGGTTGACATTTGGCTGTCTGTAACCTGCCGTGCTACTCCACAGGGAAGATGCGGGCAGCTCATAGCCAATGTTCAACTGCACATGGCCTTGTGCCTCTTTCATTCATATCTTTACCTGCCTCGATGTGATTTTAACTATGAAAAAAACAAAAAGCTCAAGTCATTAGTATCGGCAGTACAATGCAGCGAATACGAGGAGCTTAGAGCACAGATAGCGGCAGCCATTATGCCACCACGCTCACTTACCCAAGCATAAGAGCTTCTCATCAAAACACACCAGCGTCCAATTTATTTTCTTTCATTGTTTTTTTTTTTTACCTCTTTTTTTGCTTCAAACTGTCTAGTTGAGTGCGGAGTCTTATAACTGCAGCTTTTAATACTCAAGTGTGGAACTTGGGCATTAGACACCGATACGTATGAAGGACAACTGAGCAGGCTTTGCTAGTTAGCATGATCTGTTTAGAGCAGTGGACAGTGGTTCGAGTGGGGAGCTCGGCTTGGTTCCAACCGGACTCCAAGTGATAATGGCATGGAAGCACCATCTTACCATTTCTAAATAAAGTGAGCAGTGCTTCCAAAAAATGGAGCAGTTCAGACTACGAGGACTCATTTATTGTAATGATCTTTCACATTTATCCTCTAATATAAAAAATTAGACTCAGTAGTGTGTGTGGCCTCCACGTGCCTGTATGACCTCCCTACAACGCCTGGGCATTCTCCTAGTGAGGTGGCAGATGATCTCCTGGGGGATCTCCTCCCAGACCTGGACTAAAGCATCCACTAACTCCTGGACAGTCTGTGGAGAAAATTGACGTTGGTGGATGGAGCGAGACATGATGTCCCAGATGTGCTCAATTGGATTCAATTGGGCCAGTCCGTAGCATCAATGCCTTCTTTTAGCAGGAACTGCTGATATACTCCAGCCACATGAGGTCTAGCATTGTCTTGCACTAGGAGGAACCCAAGGCCAACTGCACTGGCATTTGCTCTCACAAGGGGTCTGAGGATCTCATCTCGGTACCTAATGGTAGTCAGGCTACCTCTGGCGAGCCCTTGGAGGGCTGTGCAGGGCCAAAGAAATGCCACCTCACAACATTAATGACTCACTGACAAACCGGTCATGCTGGAGGATGTTGCAGGCAGCAGAACGTTCTCCATGGAGTCTCCAGACTCTGCACGTCTGCCACATGTGCTCAGTGTGAACCTGCTTTCATCTGTGAAGAGCACAGGGCACCAGTGGCGAATTTGTGGTCTGGGTCACCACCTGCAGAACCACTGCTTTATTGGGGGTTGTCTTGCTAATTGCCTATAATTTCCACCTGTTGTTTACTCCATTTGCACAACAGCATGTAGAATGATTGTCAGTCAGTGTTAATTCCTAAGTGGGCGGGTTGATTTCACAGAAGTGTGATTGACTTGGAGTTACATTATGTTGTTCAAGTGTTCCTTTTATTTATTTATTTGAGTAGTGTACATAAGTGACAGTTCAAACCAGGTTTCTGACTAAACTTTTTTATCATCTACATTTAGCATTATTAATCAGCATGTTAAAATCATTTTAAAATTACTAAATTACTAAAATTATGAAAATTATTTGTAGATGGCAAGGAACATACACATTGAAATCAGTAGTTAACTTGTATTCTGCACATGATGAAAGCATTTTAATTAAAATACAGACTTCAAGAAGAAAACTGATACTTTGTTTGCATTATTGTAAGCAGCAAATTCAAGTACATCACTGTATTAAATTGTATTGTCAGAGAAATATTCTCAGCTTTATCTTAGCTTATAAAACAGTACTATATCTCATTAAGAATGGTTTCCGTTTCCCAAACCTACCTACAGGTAAGATGACAATGTATCATTATGCACATTATGAGGAGTGCAGGAAGGGTAAAAGCGGGTCAGACTGGTTCGTACAGCAGGGTTCCACGAGGGCGCTGTGGTATAGTCCTTTTAACCTTTACTCTGTCCCAGTAAAGATTTCCCCCCTGCTTCAATACTCATTAATTGCCCTCCTGCCAAGAATAGAAGCCATTACGAATGCCCTGAAATACCAGGGGGTCAGACAAAAGTCACAGTGAAACATAAGACACACCTACTCCTCTGACACGTTAATAAACCCACATGGATATCTACATCATTTAGATTGTTATGTTTAAAAGGGACAGCCAACGCAAAAATGTCAAATTCTGGTCATTATTTTCTCTCTCTCATCCAATTTCTAACTTGTAAGACTAACTGACTGACTTCTGTGGAATACAAAATAAGAACATCCACGGCATTTCCTCTTCATACGATGGAAGTGAGTTCCTAAAATGATCTGATCTTACCTGCATTTGAAAAACAATTGTTTGATTTCAGGTGAGATTTGACATCCATAAGGGAATAGAATTTACTGTGGGTTTTGAAACTCATACACAGCAGAGTATAAATTGCAGTAAGCATCTCTTTTTGTGACAGAATCTTGAACAATTCCTTTAAACAAACATTGTTCACCGACAGCAACACTTTGCTATGAACTGTTAATTACAGATTTATACAATTTCTGATTTCATTTTCAAGAGCCATTTACTGTTATGCTAATTAAGATAGCCTTTGTTAGCAACAGGCGGTCAATCTCTCGAAATCCCATCCATGCTATGTGCAAGCAATACGTGAAAAATCACAAAAAAAAATTCCGCCCAATCCGGCAATCTCTCTTCGGTTTGCCTGAAAAATTGCATGTGTACAACTTCTAAAAAAATATGGGGATTAAAGCATTTTTTGGAAACCTTTCTTAATGAGAACAAATTCCAGAATAAAAAAAAAAATTTTTTACTTAGAAAGATATACAGAGGGCTAAATGGAGTGAGAGAAAAACAGATGAGAAGCCAGAGGCCATCTTTAAAACATATACTGCGAACTCCTGAAATCCAACTGATATGAAAGACCAGTGTCCCAAAAGACAAGACTAATTTTCACAGTTTGATATGCTGGGATAGAACCATAACTCATTCTCGCAACTCACTGAAAGGAGACTTATTTAATACTTCACATCAGGTCTTTCCCCCAATCTCAATCTCTCCCACTGAATCAAAATGATCTTTATAAAAAGAATCAAATTTATAGACCTTTTCAAACTTACCCTATATGAAAGTGCACTTGCTTTTAGAGAGTTTCCATTGTCTTTATTCTATGACAATATGCATGTGAATACTAATTTTAGGCATGTTAAATAGGGGTGGGATGATAAAGGTAACTCACAATTAAATTCTGTGGCAATATGTGGCACACAATAATGATAATCTCATGATTCGCGATATCTACGATATTCAATATATTAGAAGAAATTTTTTCAACGATATATCATGATGTATGCGACTAAAAATTAAGGAATAAGGAAAAACCTGAAGTGTCTCCTCTTTTTAGAGTGGAAACTAGCGGGTGGGTCTTTGATTTGTTTTTTATTATTTTCCGCCATTCTCTGCGCTTTTTCTCTGTTGTTGTTAGTTAATTGTGTTCTTCACCGGCCGATATTTGCGCCACTTTACCCATATTTACTTGAACAGCCATTATAGCCATTATACTGTGTAAGATTCAGATTAGTGAACCCCAAAACTGTGAATTGCATGACCATCAGTAACCTAAATAGTTGTTTAAGTGACAATTGGAGGCACTGTTCTGCAACATCCATTACAAAGAAGAAAATCCCAGAATGCACAGTAACAGAATGTTTTCTACTCTGCCAGTATAAGATTTCCTACATGAACTGCCAAAATTGGCATTATCATTTTTCTTTGGTCATTTGGTAAACATTCAAGACAACAGCGGGTATATTACACATAGATGCTGACACTCATCTGATTTTCTTCCAACTGTAGGTTAAGGTAAACTGTTTTTCCCCATTTTGACCAAACTCTTTGTGTATAATTGACTGTAGTGTCAATAGCTTAGCAGCATGCTAACATCATGAAAACAAATGAGCTGAAATAGTTGTATGCCTAACATGAAGAGCACATAAGGAGTTGCCTCCCATGTAGAGCCTTCCAAATCAGATTCTTCATTTCTTCCAAAGGCATCTGCCTATGTAGACAGAAAGGCAACTCACTGTGTTCCAGAAAACAGCTATCCAATTATTTTAAGAGCAGCCTTCCTTTTCTAAAAAAAAAAAAAAAAAAAAAAAAGGCAAGAAGCAG
>JAUMHP010000067.1:2610382-2655077 GCA_032361065.1 Enteromius trimaculatus
ATAACAGAATTTAAAAATGCTTAGTGAAACAATGAATTGATTAGTGTTATAATGTATTATTAATTATTCATAAATCATACATGTGCAGTGCACTATAAGGAATAAACAATACTTGTACAATGAATTAAACATAAAGGCTTTAAATAATTATGCTTGGTGCATTTTTCTTTATATTAAGCAATTAATACATTAATAAAAGTAAATGTGAATAATAATTCCAATGCATGGTTTTGAAAAAGTAATACAACTTTAATTTGTAATTATGTAATACAAACATTTTAAAGCCAATATAAATAAAAATAATTATAATAATTATTTACTTGTTTACATGATTGCACACTACTAGATTATACAAAGCCACAACATTTATTTTGATTTCATTAATTACATGACTCTTGATTAAATATGAACCCTTTCTCTGAAACATGTTATTGCATTTGACCCCCATACGCATGCTCATATTCCCAGGAGTTTCGCCAAAACACGTGACTGAATATTCTCAGTGGTCTCTGGGGCTGACCTTTTAAAACGAAAGAAGTAGAAATGTAGTGCCATGTGTGGATTTCCCACAGAACTTGGACATGACACTACTTCTGTAAAAGTGCTTTAGCAGCCATCACAACGTATTGTGTTTAACTACAGCACACTCCCTGATAACGAAAGCTTTTACATTTCATTTGCAGTTGAATTATTCATTTTTTAGTCAATTATTCTGTTATGTGCCAAATAAAACTATGTCCGAATCTTGCAACATCAACACTGGTAATAAACTAAACTGAATAAGCACTGAACTGATTCTAACGATACGGCTGCCTTTTGCAGAACTGCTTGTAGCGGAGTTAAACTTGGCTCAAATTATTCAACTTCACACTGTTCTGAAGTGATCTGAACAGACTTAAACAAAATGATGACCCTATTGTCTTTTAGAGCTGCTTTACAGCTAAACCTGAACTGTCTCCATAGCCGAGTTTCCGTAATTCATTTTTAATGCTTGTGTGAAGCTGCTTTGACACAATTTCGATTATATAAAGTGCTATAGAACAAATCTGACTTGACTTTTTCATATAAATTAGCTATTATAGGAGCAAGAAAGAGAACAATGTTTAAAACAGGAATATGACTGCAATATTTTAACTTTTTTTTTCAGTTAAAATGACGAAACAAACAGGTAAGAACAAAAAAAAAAGTATTATGCGGAGAAAATAATGGTGTGGACTGTAGATGCAGACAACAAAGCGATGGGGGGTCATGAGCTTCAGTTGCAACCGTCTCTTTTAGAAATTACATTACAGAACAGGGACTGCCTTGAGAGCTCTCAGTGCTTATTAGTATGAAATTATATTTGGCTATTATTGTGATTCTGCATGCTGTGGGAGCAGCAGTAGTCTGTAGACAAATATACAAGGTGGAACTAAAAGTGTCCACCCACATAAACCTCCGATATCTGCACTGCCCACATCTCTACACAGATATTCACCACCAAGGCCTCCTGATTCACTTCTAACTGAACACCATTGAGAGCCCTGGAGGAATGCCATGACTTACAACAGCAACAACGACAAGGACATTCATCTCTGTGAGAGAGAAATTAAATTCAGTTCATTCGAGATCAAATCTATAAACACGCAAAAACACAAAATGTACTTCTTTATTTGTGCATGAGTCATTTTCAGAGTTCAACGCTACAGGTGCTGCCTACATCAACTCTTTCAGTACTTTTTTTTTTTTTTTCTGGTTTTTTTTTTACTGATCAAAGATATTTTTCTTGAGAAAACAGCTTACTTTGAAACCACTAAACCTGAAAAAGAGTAAATTAATCAGTTATCAAATAGATCAATTAATCAATGTGTCACTGAACTGATTTTCTACTGGACGAATTAATCAGGAACTAACAGGTCAATGAATTACCAACCCATTGATTAATTAATAACAAGATTCAATCATAAATAAATGATTCAGTTCATTTCACAATGGCTTAAATTAGCAACTCAACCGGGCAATGAATGAATAAATGCATGGATTAATTAATCAAATGATTAATTCAAAAATGAAACCAGAACAATGAATTGATTGATTGATTGATTAGCGATTTTAATTGATTTCACAATAGATGAATGAACCAGTGATTCAGCAGGCAAATGAATCTGTGGATAAATTAAAACAAAAGTCACTTAATAAACTACTTAAATTAAATTATTCAAAAGATTCACTTCATTTCAATGATTTGGTTTATTTCATAACGAATGAATCAGCAGCTCAATAAGCAAACAATTAAACGAATCAATTTATCGGTTAATCAAATATTATTTAGTCAATGACTGAACAGATCAGTGAATCAATGGAACAATGAATGAATCTATTTCACAATAAAAGATAAATCAGCGATTCAGTAAATAAATAAATGAATCCATAGATACAAAAATCTAAATATGAATCAATGGCCGACTCAACATATCAGTGAAACAATATTGTATCGATTAATTATTCAGCTGAATTCAATATTCGATATACGATGATTAATTAATAAACGATTCAGTCGATCAATGGAGCAATGGGTCTACAATCAATGAAACAGCGAATCAATAAATCTACTGATCAGTCAGTAATTCGATCTTGTCCTGACAGAACAACGACTAGACAGCCGAGTTCAGATCAATGGGTCCGTGAACGAGTCAATGAATCACTACATAAATTACCCAATGAGCAACTTCCTTTCAGAATCACGCGACGGTCCGCGTTTATCACCGCAACAACAGCAACACATGAAATCACTCTCGCTCCATCACATGCATGTGTTCCGTAGGCCGTCTGCGTGTTGTGAAAATACAACGTATTCAGTCAGAAGATGTTCCGAAGATCAACATGTCTGAACGACAGGATAACGGTCACGTTCCAGGAACGCGTTTAAATGTCACATTAAACAAAGCGATGGCACATTCGATTATGACGTATACATACTTAGCTATTTAAATCAGCGGGTGTTAGTGCGACACCGACACTGATATGAGCAGCTTCACTTTAAAGAGCGTTCCTCAAAATTGAAACGCTTTCATCTATGAATTATTGACAGTCCATATGTACACACATACTGTAACGTTAAATCGCCTGTTGCCCGCTTGGATATTATTAAAGGACACATGTTGAAGATCCGCTTACCCAGCTCGCAAATCGTAGCAAAGTTTCATGAACCCTGCTGATAGTCAGTGATAGATCCTTCAGTTAACACCTGCTGGAAAACTGCTGTAAATATACACCAGATCCCTGAGCAGAAGCGCGCTCTTCCCCTCTGCT
Organism: Enteromius trimaculatus; assembly: GCA_032361065.1. Classification (NCBI taxonomy): domain Eukaryota; kingdom Metazoa; phylum Chordata; class Actinopteri; order Cypriniformes; family Cyprinidae; genus Enteromius; species Enteromius trimaculatus. Next base: position 2,613,674 of record JAUMHP010000067.1, read on the forward strand.
GCCTAAAAGAGCTGTGCGATGTCCCTGGAGCCTTGATTATGTGTGAGTTTATGTCAATCCCCCCCAGAGAACACGGATCTGCGTGTCTTGTTGATGTCACCGAACTCACACACACAGCAGACGGGCAGATCTCCTAGACTCGCCCGCTGATCTCTTAAAGGGGCCGCACCACTGTCTACTAAGAAGTTTGGACGCAACGTACATTTTAATGATAATATTTTTTGTTATTTTAATTTAAATTAATTATATTTATTTATTTTTGATGTAGATGATATTATGAAATAATAGTATGAAATGTTGTTTTGCCTATTATTATTATTATTATTATTATTATTACATTACATGCAGCTTTATGGACTACAGACGTTCATGTTAAAAGAGTGACTATATGTATAATGTAATATTTGTGCTTGTATTTAATATTGCACATTCATTATTGAACTAGAGTGATTATTGGTGAATAATTTACATTAAATTATACACTACAAAAATACATTTTACTTTACTAAAATATATATCTGTATTTTGAGACAAAGACTTGAGTCATCAGTAGATAAATAAATACTGCTTTTTATTTATTTATTTTATTTACCCTTTCCTTTGTTTAAAAAAAATCATGATTGATTGCAAAACAGCAACAACAGGATTAACAACAATAAACATAAACACTTTTTGAACTGTTTAAAATATATCTGTAATATTTGTTGTAATGTTGTCTCAATTAAAATGATCTTATTAGATGGTACTTACTATTTCATATAATTTGTATTATTATTATTAATAATACAGCTAATAAAAGTGAAATTAGATATATTTCGACAATTGTGTGCTAAAATAATCTATTCTCTCTCTAAAGAAATAACACCCTAGTTAGTTCACCCTAAAAAAATGCTTATGACATTTTTAGAGTCTTTGTCTAAAATATATAGGCTAATGTTATAATTGCAACAATAGCTGAAGGACATCTTTTTAAAAAACTATAAGTGTAAATAGGAAGAAAAAAAAAAAAACATATGACAGGGCCTCTTAAGTTTTACTTACATTTTTCAAGTGTGACTCTCTGTGACCATGTGTGGAAATCTCAAACTGTTTTCCTGGATCAGGCTCATAACCTTTGACTGCTAACCTTTGACTCTCCTTTTAAACATTATTCACATTTTATACCGATTAGATTACACTGTATGCAAAGATAAGGTAAATCAATCACTTTGATAAGTCGGTATATAAGGGAAAGCAATGCCTTATAAAACCCAAACCCAACAAGAACATGTTTAAGGTCTTTATTATTAATGTCAAATTCGCCTATAGGTGTTGCTTTACAGCTAGATGGCGCGTGATATTACAAGAGATGTTTATTGTAAAACGTGTCATTTTAATCACATAATTTATTTAGCTGCTTTGCTACATAACTGGCTTTTGATTTCTGTCTCATATTTAATTCTAAAACCATCAATTACGCAAGACCCCAAAATCTTTTCTTTTTTTAACTGAGCTTAATACTAGGTTTCTTTAAATCATTCTTTGCGTTAATCATTTTATGCTACACACAACCTACCATTAACCCTTTAAACGTTTTTTTAGTAACAGATTACAGACTGTATCATTTAGGGTTAACTTTAAAAAGTACATCAGAGTTCACTGAGAATAATTTTATGATATCATAAAAAGTTATTGAAAAAGGAGTCCCTCCCATGTTCTACACCAGTTCTTTATCAGATTCACACCAAGATGTATTGGTTTAAGAATTTTTTAATTAATATAATAATAAATCTATTATACAGTGTTCAAAAGATGCCACACCAAGTAGTGGCTGAGGTAGTTTAACTTTACCTTACCTTGTACGTTACATTTGTAAGTAGCCTTCAGTCTTTCCAGAGAAATAAGACCCAGATCCAGACCAAGACTGCAGTTTTGGCTCAATGACCAAAACCACACAATTAAGACTTTGGAAAGGTGACAGAAATGCTTCTGACATGAAATAAGACACCAGCAACTAAAGGACAGACATTTAAAGGAAACATTTGAACAGAAACAGAATGTTTCACCAAGGTGTGAAGACATACAGAAGCTAACGTATCATTAATTATCCCGCCTCTTCATGACCGTGAGATGATCAAACATATCAGCCAGATTTGCCAGTAGGCGGCGCTAAAAGGAGGTCAAACAGCCTCAGAACGCATTTTCAACATCGAGTATCTCAGAAAATGTCACACATATCTCAACTGTTTAGCTGTTTAGACTGACAATGTTAAAAAAACAAACATATTATCCTGTGAGCACAAATGACCTTGATTTTTCCAAGTAGCTACTGAAGCACGAGATCAGTGGTTGTCCTCCTTTGGCGAGAATAAATGAGATAAAACAAAGGTAAAACTAATAGGCGTATCATTTCACCTATCGACGAAATGAATGCTGAATGCTATCAACATTGTCTCACCATTATCACTGCAGAAAAAAAAAATGTATTTAATATTTAATGGCTAATCTTCTAAATCCAACTTCAATCTAACTCTCTCTCTCTCTCTCTCTCTCTCTCTCTCTCTCTCTCTCTTTCCTCACGCCCCATGAGTAATAAAGTCAACATGGGATTTTGGCAATAACTTTATACAAGGTGCACTTTCAGATTAAGAACTTTGCAGGATGTTTTCATTCACTGTGTTACACACTGCATGAAAGGCAATTCTTAAAAATACATAAAAGGCACACTTAAATCTGATCAACTCTGAGAGTTTGAAAGCCGGGGTAATTGATTTCTGGTAGCCATTCTTGAAATTTCAAATCACCAAAACAAACACACCTTACCCTAAACAAAAGGGTGTGATAGCTCCACCCCACACATATATGTATGCAACCCAGGAAATGATTATTAGTTCTGTAAAACAAAGCCGAACCAGTGTTACACCGTCAACACCAAACGTGAGCGGTGTAGACATGGTGTACTATAGCTCATTATAAGCAATGCTGTCTACACTGGTTACGCCGCAACAAATTTCTGACTGTAAACTGCTGCGTTCTACTTATAATGCATTGACACAACTGATTTTCAACGATCACTTTGTCCCATCCAGTGATCTACTGCCGCTGTGGCAGAGCAAATGCTGAGACTTGGTACTTCCAATACATCCACAGACGTGCTGCTGCTAGCATGTAAGAAAAAGATTCCCAGTTACTAAAATAGATTGAAGCAGTGACAGCATATACTTTTCATTCACTATAAAGATGATGAGGGTAATACAGTAAAACTGCCATGCTCTCATTGCATTTTCTTCATCAGCAGCCGAAATCATGAAACAATAACAAATGAACCTGGGTGAAGACAATGCACTCTCACAGGTGTATTTGACAACTAACATTTCGTATATGGATTTAACCCTTTCCTGTGAAAATGATGAATACCTTAAGAGAGACGCTACTTCCCAGAGGCCATTTCTAACCTATGTTGCCCTCATTTTCCCATCCACTCTCTCTGATGGCATTGTATATGTGAGACTTCAGGAAGGGGCAAAGTTTATCAGCACCAAGCTGACTGACAACCCAAAGTAAGCTGTAACTCTATCCACCAAAATGAGATTTCTTCCCAAACCCTGTGAGACCTGACAACAGAGGAATGCAACGTGCATTACATACCAGTGGATTGTGAAAGACTACTCCTTCTTTTGGTGTTGAAGGGAGTTTTTGACAGTGATGTGGAGGCTGACGATCAAGATCAATCTTCAAAGTAATGGTAACCCTTCATTTAAAAATTGCTATTTGCTAGTGTACAAAAGTTTTTTATAGTTCATGATTTTGATTGGCAGAATGATTTGTATTTGCACATATTATGCAGAACAATTCCAGTTCCGGAAACTGTTTTATGCTCCATTTGGGAAGTTTACCTCACATGAGAGTAGACAAATGCAATCGTACTTTATTTTGAGGTGTCCATGTTACAGTGTAACTATGAATTTAGTAAGTACTGAGTAATACTAATTAACTACATGTACTTACTATAAGGTTAGGGATAGGGTTAGGCTTAGAGTTGTTTGCAGTTTATATGTAGATTTTTTTTGCTATTATAAAAATGCTTTATTTATTTATTAATCAGGTAAAAAGTTACTTTAAGTTATAATTGATCCACCAGTGTTGAAAATACATTTGAAAAGACTGTGAACATTACCTCACGTAAGAATGGAGAAACATTCCTGAACTTAAAAAAAAAAAAAAATGGACAGTTTTTGATATATATTACCTCACATGAGAGCAGACACATATTCCTGAAGTTTTGATACCGCTCACTCCAATGTGTATAGCCAAAAAATGACACAGGAGAACATATTTTTGAACTGAATTAATATTTTTTGGAAAAGGAATAGAATTACAGGATGAGAGTAAAAAAAAGAGAGGACAAGGGGTGATAACAATTTTTTTTTTTTCTAAACAAAATGACACTTTACTATTTCGATACTTCACTAAATATGTCCTATTAACATAACACTCTAACTCTCCACTGCCACCTGGTGGCTTTCCACAGAAAAAGCTCTTACCTTAGAAGCTGTGAAGCACTCATGATGGAGAGAATAGCCTACTGTTTTGATAGTATATTTTATCTTTTTTATTTCCTATTTTTTTATATTAAGTGATGATGGCAGAGAGTTCTTTTCCTAGTAACCATACAATTGTTTTTTATTTTCTTTTTATATTCATTCAATTATTCATTACATTTGTATTTTAATCATATAATCATGTTCAACAATTATTGAAACAATTTCTATATTTCGTTATTATATTTTGTATTCTTTTCAATAAAATGTCTTACAGTGTGATTTCAAAGTATATTTGTCTTCACGAATAAGAGATAATTGATATTTCTTGTTGTGGTATAACTACTATTGTGGTATTCAGACAAAGTCATTATTCAATCAATCAATCACTTTTATTTATATAGCACTTTTAACAATACAGATTGTAGCAAAGCACTGAACATTATCAAGTCTGAGAACAGAGTGATAGTAATGTATTATGACGAGAATAAAACTTTTTATTTATCAAGTGCAGAGACAGTCTCTGTAATTAAAACAACGATAATCACTAGAAATCAGGTGTCCCCCAGTTTATTCCATAAACTCTACTCAATTTATAATTTTTTTTTCATCAATACTTTTGCTTTTGCTCTTCTCTGGCTTTCTCAATCAACTTATATACAGTTTGGGTACCTAAAAAAATAGTTTTGGGTAGCAGACAAGACTTGCTGTTAACGAGTTCTGGATTTTAAATAAAGAGGCATCCGGGGAATCGAGGAAGATGGAGGAGCTGCTGTTTAGAGACTACAAGCCACAGAAGGATCTTCACTGAGCTTCGGTTCAACTTCAGATGTGCTTCCTTCCCGACTGCACCATCATCCAGGCTCTGCTCAATAGCAAAACGTAACAGTGACTTACAGTAATACAACTCAACTGAGCAAAATGTTATTTCAACACTAGAATTGTTGTATTATTTACCTGTCTTTCCTGTTGTCTTGCAAGCTCATCTTCATTTTGCCCTTTTTCTGTTGTTTTGAGTTCATTTAAGTGTATCACTGTCACATCTCTGCACTCTGTTGAAGAACATACATCAAATAAGAAACAAATTTAGTAAATGTCATAGTGTTCAGTGCCTAATCATTATTAAAATGATGTTTTCCCACTGAAAATGTCGTCCTGGCCCTGTCTTTCAGCATAATTCAGTGTTCAATAACTGGCCAGCAAAGGGCAGATATTTGATGAATATTTCATGTACCTGTACAATAGGACAGTGGCACTTCCAGTCAGTCTTCCAGCTTGCGCTCTAAATTTGTGATGTCAAAGCAAGCACATGTCCAGAAGTACTAGATGTTCAGATGCACCAGTCCTTTCCTCTCCAACACTCAACAAATCGCTGCCCAACTACAAAACAACGATGACTTAATGCAACTCAACTGAGCACTGAACATATTTTGTGCACTAGTTTTGGGGAACCATTTACCTCTTCGCATAAAAGAGCATGTAGCCATTCTTTCCCATGTTACGCGACGCATTTGACCAGCTGGTCTTTTCGATGGAATGGGATCCATTGATGTCATGCACATAACTGATGTAGTGCCCTACAAGAAGAGAAACTCGAGTACAGTGTGCCTAAAGAGTGAATAAGATGGCTGAATATGTAGAAAAAATTCTTACCACAATACAAATTGCTGCCGAGATGTGACACGACACCAGCTAGGGTCATTGCAGGGTCATTTGCAGTCTTCTTTTTTTGTTCTTCTGGGCGTTTGCTGTCTATCACTGCCATCTCTTTGCTCTCTGTTGAAGGCCATGCATCAAATAAGAAAAGAGTTGATTAGATATCATCATGTTCAATGCTTAAACACTATTCAAATGTTGTTTCTCATTGCAAATGTCTCCCTGACACAATTTTAGAGTTTAAGATGAATGTTCAAAACTGGCAACTCAAGATGAACCAACTCGTACCTGTGCTGTAGGACAGTGAAAATCCTCAGAAGCTGTCGTGCCGCCACACTCACTGCATGAGCAGTCAAACGAAGACAGAAATCAGAAACTGCTTAAACTTGCTGACTTCCTCCTACTGATATGATGCAATCAGTGTTGTCACCCACTCTGAAGTACTGCTCCAAGCTGTCAGTGAGGACCGATCACCAGAGAGAGGTATATGGAATCCTCCCTGAAGCTCCTCTGGAAGCTACAGCTGAAACAACAGAAGAACTCAGGCGTCACATAAATGAGTTTAAGGGTCCGAAACGAGTGCATGCGGGGATTTGTGATGTTACCTGTTTCAGGTGTGAATGCGTTTGAGCTGAAACTCCATATTAGCTACTTGGCAGATGTATGTAGGCCAGTAGCTTCGCAGAAGCTCACCCTACTCTTTTAGATGGGACAGGTAGACCATCAAGAACTCATGGGGGTCCTGGAGGAGTGAAGGATGAATGGCTTGAATGCAAATCAAAAAATAACACATATGAGCATGTATATACAGGTATATGCACTGTCTCCCTCACCTGCTGATGGTCTCCCGAAAAGACGAGTTTCAATGCAGGCCTTCACTGCAGACAAGAGCCTTCTTTTGAGCTTCTTGTCATTGACCGTCAGCCTAGTCATGTGAAGGTCACTAAGCACCCTGGTGAGAAAATCATACATTTAATATAGATATATATAGAACTGCTTTAGTGTTGCTGCTTCTAAATTGCAATTTCCCTCATTCCACCGTTCCCTCTGCATGAGTAAATCTTTCTGGAAGGGGGGAACGGTACTTACAACGGTACGGAGGCATTGCAACACGGAGTTCATGTATTTCCTGAATTCGGAAAACTGTCACAGGAAGTCTGTAGTTAGGGTGTGGCTATGAAAGGCACATTATATGTGAGTATATTTGTTCAAACTTTACATTTACCCCAAGTGCTTGATGTTGGTTGGTAATGCTGTTAGTACAGCTTAGCATGATCCTCGGTGAGCAGCTCCTTGACCTCTGTCTGCTCCTGCTCGTCCATTCTTTCAGCCTGTGACAGACTGATGGATGGATTATTTATGGATATTCTATAAATAAATACTGAACTATAAGTATACCTATAGTAGTTCACTTTTACTGTAGCTAAAAGCTACACATTTTGACGTAAACTAGTTTTGTAGTTTACTACTGTTAAAGTATAAACTGGGCCAATTTAGTTCCAAAGAGTATGAAAATAGTATCATTGTGAGTATACTACTAGTGCACTGATATTTGTATACTTACTACTTAAAGTATACTTTAATTTTTGGTAAGGGAAATCATTTGGACAATTCACTGAGGTCATAGACGAGAGGCAACACTGTGTAAGCAAGGCAGCACTCAGCAAGCTCAGCTGAAGATGAATTCTTGCTCTGTGCCACCTGCAACAGTAAAAACTTCATTCTGGAATTTAAGGTAAATGACAGAAAGCAGGCCTAAGTGAAGTAAGTGAGAAGTAAGGACCTACTGATGAAGTTTGCATAGTATCCATCCTAAGTAGTGTACCTACTGTATGCTTTACTTGGCATCAAAACCCATTTCTATATTGGCATCTAATTAGATATTCCAACAGATACTATTATACAATTAAACAATAACACATTGGCTATCAGGGCTCAAATCAACTGCTTTAATCACAACGGATGTGTTCAAAAATAAGTTTTTATAAAACTTACTTTAAAAAAAAAAGTGTTTCTGTTATACAATTGTGCTTGAAATCAGAAAAGACAAGACATCATACAACAAAAATACAAATGCACAAAGCTTTTATTTTTACAGCTTCAATTTTTGTCCAGTGTTGCAAAACCAAAAAATAAATACAGCTATTTTATAAGAAATCCAGTGTCTTTTGTTATGAAAGATGATTTAAAACACGCTGCCGTTTCTTCGTGATATGAACTGTCCACTGTCATTTAATTACAAAACACATTCATTTTCATTTCCTTGAGTGTAACGGCTATGTCTTCACAGTTCAAACATTATTAAACATTGCCACTGAATATTGTCAAGGTTGAACAGTGTTTTTAATAGACTTTTAGTCTTGTGTTTTGGGACTGCAGCACCATAGAAACCCAAATTATTAACTCTGCAAATCAAGTACAAAACATTGATTTAACCACATTGGATAAAAACGATCTTGCATTAGACATTTTTAAAAATGCTTTTCAATATACAGATGGCATTCAAATATTACAATTTCAAAACAACGACAAAAAATAGATATCTACACAGTAATTACATGAGAAAGGTATTAGTTAAGAGACGGATCTCCTCAATGAGGACGGGTCGAGCTGGGCACTTGGTGAAAATTTCAGCATTCCGTGATTTGCTTTTCGTAATCAGAAAATGTCTCTAAACAGTTCCAGCCTTATGTGATCGTGTGCACAGATGCACAGCTTTTAGAAGCACTAGTGGTAAAACGTACAAAATTACACAATCTTATGCGTCTCTTCAAGTCCACCTGACTTTGGGTCAGAGCTTGCCGCTCGGCATCCTGGGAGGGTTGTAATCCCACCTCTAGTGGTTTGGCACAGTTTCCATAAATCCTCATATTTAATGTATTTACATACATTCCCTTTTCTTTCCATATCATTTGCTTAACGGGCAGACGACTGCAGTAATACTGTTCTCCGATGGAGGCTGGACCCCAGGGACATGCTGGAGAGCAAGGTGCACCTATAGGGAGAACCTTTAGGTAATCCACCATCACTTTCCACATTCCTCCCATTCTCAAGGGCTGATATTCTTCCCTCAGGAAGGCAGAAGTTCCTCAGGTTTCCTGCTGGGTCAGATTGATGTTTCATTACTGCCGCTACATTGAGCAGAAAGGGAGAGAAAAGGAAGGAGGATACATGCGGGTTAGAAGGGTGTTCGGGCAGGAATACAGGCCAAGTACAGCAGCCGCATGCCACATGAACAACAGATGTAAAGAAGACGTTGCTTCGACACACATGCTCTAGTAGACACAAGGAGCTGAACAGAATTAAAGGGGCTCAGGTTTCAAAAACATGCAAAACGAATAGCATTTTTTAAACGGTGTTATTTTATCTTCTTTTTAAATATATAATGCAGAGATATACCACTACCAAGTTGAAGAGAAAAAGAAATGGCAGTCTTTCTTCAGTACGGCTATTTTCAATTAAGCACGATCTAATATGAATTAGGAGTGAGAAATCGCACAGAATTTCTTAAAATTAAAGGGATAGTTCACCCCAAAATTTCCAAACCTGTATGAGTTTCTTTCTTATGTTGAACATAATTAAGAATGCTGGTAATAAAACAGTTGTGTATAGAATAGAGTTGATATTTTTTAATCGCATATTTTTGACGACTTTTTTTGTCGCATAAGTCAGAAAATGTTCTTTATTTGTGTTCAGAAGATGAACGGAGGTCTTACAGGTTTGGAACGACATGAGGGTAATTATTGACATAATTTAAATTTTGGGTGAACCAACCCTACAATAAAAATATAATTGTTCATAGTTTATGTTAGTTCAGAGTAGATTAATGTAAACAGATACAACTTATGCTCATACAAATGTAACAGCAAAGGTCCAAATTAACATGAACTAAGATTAATAAATGCTGGCATAAATCATGTAATTCACAAATGTTAAAAAAGAGGCTTAACTGTAAAACGTAAAAGTTAAATATGGAGCAAATTCCACTGGCGTTAATATCAATTTCTGTTGCATTACAACCCTAATGCATTTTAGATTCAATAAAAATGCTACTACTACTACTAAAATAATGATTAATAAATTTATCAAATACTAAATAAATAAACAAGCAGTGAAACAAAATGACTGCAGAAATCTGTCTTACTCAGAGTCTGACGGGTTGCCACCGTTAACTGTCCCTGATCGCAGATTCATGGCCATGCCATTCTGCTGCTCTCGTGGTGGGCCGGCGAGCCGTTGAGGGGGCTTTATTAGGACGTTGTGGCCATTGCCCCCATCGTTAGAGGCTATAGAGGGCGCTCTGGAGGAGATGGTGGGTGGGTTGTAGTCCGATAACTTCTCCCTAAGTTTGTTTTTCATATTTTTGTCTGTCAGTGGAGGAGGATTTGTGATTTTATTCTTTAGAATACCTGTGAGGAGAAAGTACATTGGAATATTAGTACTTATGTAGTAGAACACAGAGGCAACATAAAATCTAAATTTGACTTGATGTTCATTAACTCTCACCCTTCCTCTGTTCAGGCTGGTGGTTGCTGTTGGCTTGGATGGAGGCTGTTGGGTGGTCTTTGTCCTGAGTGGTCTCTCCAGTGTGATTGAGCTTATTTTCCTGATGGAGCTCCACGTTAACTTTAGTCTCCACTCTCAGTCTCTCTGCCCCTCCGGGATCTTCACTGTCACTGGCTGTTATGGCTTCAGTCGGCCAGTAAGGCTTTACATGATTGGACACAGTGTCCACTTAGACAGAAGAACGGGTTAATGTTATTTTACACTTCACTTAACATGTAAATGCAATCATCAATTTCCATATTTCAATGCAATTCTGAAAGAAAAATACCTTCTCTTGTACCCTTTGGAGTGCTGTGTAGTGGTTGCCTTTCATTATTCCACTTTGGCTTCATGTCCATGTCTTCATCTTCGCTGTCGGATGAGTGAGAGGAGGCGTATGAGCTGCTGTGTTCATCCACGGAGAGCTCGCTGTCTGAATCCGAGTCTGAATACACACAAATTTATGTCAGCTATTTATTTAAGGTGACATACACCAGCTAAGAAACACGTTCAGTAGTTCACAAATATACATGTCACACTACATTGCGCTTGTCCACATGTGGGTAACAGGCAGTAAATATACATATTAGTGCTGGCTTGGAAAAAGTTTTTCTTACCATCTGCTTTAGTGCCGTTACGGAAAAGTGAGCCATCAATGTCAGTATGTCCAGCTTTAGCATTTCCAGATGAAACGCTGGGCTTGTGACCCAATTCATCCCTGTTGTAGGAGTTAAAGCAGGAGAATGAGAGACATACAAGACAGATGCCAAACACATGACCTCTGGTTGAGGTTTAGATTACAGTGAAAAACTAAAAATGAATAACTCATATATTACTGACTATATCATGTATATATATAGTATCTGGCTCAAATTCTTGTTGGCTAGAGGTTTAACTTTATATAAAAACTTGTGTGAAATTTCTTCCAATAACACAGTATGACTAGCCTATATATTAAAAGTTATACTACTATTAATTATATACTACTATATTATATAAAATAATTGTTTTCAATATTAATATAATCCACAAATCAGTTCCTCTGAACTGTGTCAGTAAATCAATTTGAATTGTTTATCTATCAATCTTTTTTTATTTTCTAAAACCTGTCCATTTTAATTTATTTATTAGCAGTAGTAGTTTTTGTTTGTTTTAATATTTTTTTAATTATTTTTTAATAGTTATATTTTTTAAATAATATTTATTAGTATTATTATTTTTTTAGTACTCATAGTATTTATATTTATATTTTTTTAGCTTAAGAATAATGGCACTGGTCTAACTGTGAGCTAATAAGTTAATCATTCTGCTATATGGGCGAATTTTGCTTAGGAGATAGCATACACCATACCATAATACTGAATCCTGTATTATTTACACAAGAAACATGCTTTGAAAATTACTAATGAACTCAGTCCATAAACAGAGCATGTAAATATGTCACAAGGTTGCATTCAGTGTATATAATAAATATGCATACACAACATTTAAGGGAAAACATGCAGGAATATTTTTGTGTGCATTATCGCAGCACTGCAAAGCAAAGCAGAAGCAATGCACATTTGCTCATGCACATGAAAGGAGAAAATCCATTGGAATGAAACAGAAAGTTTTAAGTGTTATCAAGTAGGTGAGAGAAAGTGAAATGATACATAATGAGAGCGTAGCGCCGTGCCCCAGCAGTAGCAGTGCGTGTTACCTGTGCGTGTAAGTAAGGTAGCTGCTGTGACTCTTGGCTGACCTGACTGTGCTCTCTAGAGACACCGTCGACTCGCCGATGGCCGAGCGGAACAGTGTGCCGTCTTCCATGTATGTGTTATTACAGTTCAATGTACGCTAAGAACAGGGAAAGAGCACAGTACTGAAAATCAAGCAACATAATACATTTCCTACACCACTTTACAGCTTCCTTTGATACCAAATTACATGAAATTACTTTCTTAGTGCTTGCAAATTACTTAAATGACTTCCTTATTAATTTGCTACTACAAGATAAACTGACATTTAAACTGATCCTAGCCTGTGAAATACAATTCATGTGTAAATATTTAATAATGTAAACGTGTTTTGTGACTTACCGTCAGTAGGGTGGTGCGGGTGGCACTGGACTCATCAGGTAATGGTTTCTTTCCTGTGAAAACGCTCTTTAGATGTTTCCTCACCTCTTTATTGAACACGATGTGGAAGAAGAAAATGAATACACCCTAAAAAACAAACAGGAAATGGTTTGTGGAGGGATAATTTACTGAACGGTTACTGGTAGCCATAGGCTTCTATTTGAATGCATGTAATAAAATTATAAAGTCTTATAATAAAATTATAAAGCAAGCCTTATGAGCGATAACTAAAGTGATGCTGGCCTTATTAGTCTATTTAGAAAAGCTGAGGTCAGGAACAGAACAACTGTTACCTGCAGACAGCTGAAGATGGCAAACAGGTAGTGGAAGGTCATGACATTACTGTTAACAGCCATTAAACCCAGCAGCCAGGTGGCGCTAATGAGCAACAGGAGCAGAAAGGCCATCCGCAGAGCAGGACTGGAGCACATGTAGAAAACCACAATAAGTACCATATTTCATAAAACAATCCTCAAAAAATGCTTCAGGTAACACTGTCTTACATGACTCCAGACTTTTCATAGGAACGCTGCCTACGGCCACACGACGCCTTCGCCGCCAGCACAAAGATAATGATGTTGACCTGTTAAAGGATTGGTTATGACATATGATCAGCTGAGTATGGAGAATGGAATGAGACTGACGAGCAAATGATGAGTAGATAAACTTACCAGCACCACTAAAGCAATGGGTCCTGCAAAACTCCAGATGAGGGTGTCGTGGACGGACAGCCAGCAGAAGTCAGGGTTCCCATATCCTTGAGGATCCAAACCCACAGCCAAACCTGATGGGACATAAACATCAATATATGTAAACAATCTGCAAAGTTGTAAATCTGAAAGTGCGTGATTTATAAAGTCATTGTCTCCCAAAATAAAGAATCGACAATATACATCCTAACGGAGTCATTGGTATTCAAATCCCGCTTCCTGCACCAGCCCAGTCTCACGGCAATTCGTGCATATTTTACGATGTGGCTAATTCGTACAAATTCGTACAACCTCACTCATATGAATTCATACAATTTTTTTATGTATTGTAAATTGTATGGCAATTCGTATGAATCTGTACGAATGACCCCACCCCTAAACCTACCCGTCACTGGGGTTTAGACAAATCGTACAATTTGTACCAATTAACACGAATTTGCCACGTCGTATGAATATGTACAAATTGGTCGTGCGACTGTGTTGGCTACACAGCATGTCGTAACACATTTGCATAATTCCCAGTTGTACACTGACAGTTTGTGAGAAACCTGACCCCGCCCACAAACACAATATATAACTGATGGCTGTTTTAAGTAGACCACTCACAACAGACTTGGCCATCTGACCAACCAAAGCAGAGTAGTTTCGTGGAAGGGAGGGGTTTAGAGAGACTGAATCTTAGAACTGCTTTGAACGAAACGTTTGAGAATCTCTGGAAAATGAGGTGATATTAAACACATATTTTAAGAAAACAAAAGCTTTTATTTCACCTTGCATTCATGTAAATGTATTGTAGGAGACTCACAAAACAATCAGATTCAAAATTTCTGCATACGCATATGACTGTAAATCCATGTAGCTCCGGCACTACCCTCCATTCGGAATGAAAGACTTCAGATCTGACACGTGTCATTCATTGGAGATAATGGAAAGGTGACTGTTGCATTCTGTGTATACATGGTGTGAATCTGTGCAGTGGTGATCGTGAGGTGGAGTGATCATGATGTATTGCAATCCTGCCAAAGCTACCACAAGCCCAATGACCAATCCCATTTTTTATAGCAAAGAAGCAAAGACTGGGACGTATATCATTGTGACATGAACTACCTAAAATTAAGGAAACTATCTTTAGGAAAAAATGTATTTGGCATGCAATTACACTTTTTAGTTTGGCTCATGTCCCATTTGTTTACATGGAGAGGACATAGTTTATAACCTAGCCAGCCACCAGGGGGCGGTTTAAATGTTTTGCCATCACTTTTCAGGACACATACAGTAAGTCACACTTGGTCCTGAATGACTGCTGTGGACCTGTCCATAGAGCAGAAGGGCAATAGCTGGTGCAAAGAAGGGAATTGCAAGCACCCTTCTGAAAGCTAAAATGACAAATGCGACACCCTACGGTCTTATGGACTTGAAATACACACACAATTGATGGCCACAATGTAAGTCCGTAAAACTGCGAGTGCACATAAAGTGTGCCATTTGGGACTAAGGTTTGTGGGTGGTTGCTAGAGCTTTACTACACAGTTAAGGTGTTAGGTAGAATTGCTGTGTGGTTGCCAGATAAGGTAAGTGTGATCACTTATCAAAAGTAACAGCAAACCTCTCCTCTATAAGCAGAACAGAGCGGTATGAGTTACACACTGAAGTCTGTTAAACTCTCTACCCAACAGTATGAGCAATGAATTTCAGAATGGAGTAAAGAAAGCAGTCAGCCATTCATTAAGCTGGGAGGAGCAGAGAGGAGTCGGGTCAGCATCTATTATCTCTAGGATAGGGGCTTTTTCACCGCTTTGAGCATGTGCCAGTGGAGAAAGTGACACCCATTATGGAGAGCGGAGCCATCGGAGAGAAAACGCAGAAAGAAAGAAAAAAGAGCGAGCAAGAGAGCAAGAGCTAGTAATATGAAGACATTGGCGTCCTGTCTCGTTCCCACAGGGATCACGCACACACCATCCAAAAGAAGGGGCGAGTCCAAGCACGACGGCACAAATGCGTGTGTGTGCTGGTTCACAAACATTTCTAATAGCCTATTAGGCAAATTTATGAGATGAAGGTGTGTATCCGTGTTGACATGGTGGACTTACACTGAGCGTACAAATATGAAGCTGCACTGACACTGGGTTGGGTGTTATGTACGTGCATGAAATAGTAATTAGTGAATAGACTAGAGAGGGTGTGTGTGTGTGTCTGACCTGTAATTATAGCAGGTATCCCCCAGCCGATGGCGTAGTAGAAGCGCATGTGGCCGTGGTTGATGTTTCTGACTTCAGTGAGCATACGGTAAATGTGCATACCCTCAACAAACGTCCAGGCGAACGTGCACATGTAGAAGTAGTGCAGAAGGATGGCTATAACCGTACATACAAACTAGAGAGAGAGAGAGAAAGAGTTCATATTCAACAGAAACATTCTGCTAAATTGCATGAAAACAAATAGGTTATATTTCACCCTAAATTTAAATAGATTACATTTAGTGCTTATTTTTAGGTTGATAAAACAGTGCAATTCGTGACATGGCAATTAAGAGCATTTACATAACATATTCAAATTCAAATATTATTATTACTACTGTTATGTAGTACAATTAGGAAAATTATCAGAGCAAAAAATGTTTACAACATTTTAAAAACAAATATACTATATTACTATATCATTTATTTATATAAAATACGCCTCAGAAAAAAAATGCTACCATGGACATGGTATATATTTACATTTTTAAAATATTTAAAGGGATAGTTCACGCAGAAAAAAAAAAAAAAAAGTTTTTTAAAATGTCTGTGGAAAGACTATGTAAGTTTCCAGCTACTGTGTTTAAAACAACTTTTGTGTTCATCCGATTACTCATAAACTCATTTACCAGTATATACACTAAGCATAAACAGCATCTACTTTCCCTTACACTCGCTGTAAATACAATCAACCTTCTTTTTCTCTTTGTGTAAATAGCTACTTCTTTATGTTTTAATACCTGAACATGTTCTTGAAATGTTCTGAGAAATTCACCCACTTAGTAATAAACGGTCACAAAAGATACGGCTACATGCCATCTTCACAGATTTAGCTCAAAACTGTGTGTCCAACTGTGTGTAGCCAGACCTCGCATTTATTTAGATAATGTGAAAGCATGTCAGTATAACTCCAAATGGAACCCTAGTACTAGCAGACACCAGTCACAGCATGCCTCCATGAGAAACCCAGCTTGGAAATTTAAAATTTTAACATCAAATGACAATAAAATCATAAAAACATAAATGCATTAAGTTTCGACAAATAAAACATGTTATTTTGCATGCTAGTAAAGCATTTGCAGCATCTGTATAAAAATATGACGTACCGAAAGCTATAATCTGATGTAATACAGTGAACGCAATGGAGACAGGAAGATAGTGTCAAACCACATATAAATGGATTTAAACCATTTAAGCTTTTTTTTACTCAGTAATGGATGACAAATACCCAAAATAAAAGCCACCCCACCGTAATTGCAGCCATTTGTCAAAGTCATCTCAATCCACAAGTATATGCAGCTTTTAATTACAGACTTAAGAGAGTAATTAGTGGAATTTAAAAATGTGAATTTAAAATTCTGGATATCGCTGAGAGGGAAAACGACAACACGAGGCTCTCTTGATGAGAAGACACAAAACCACATATGAGATCGAAACGCTCATTTGTGATTTAACTTGATGAAAGATCAAACCCATATAGCCAGTCTTGTAATTTCATACGAGGTCTTTTGAGTTCCTTCTCAATTTCATTTTACATTATTTTTCTGTTTTGAGTTCTAAACCCCTGCCAGTTTCACAGTAATATTCTAACGATGAGTCTCTTACCGGGTTGTCAGTCTGGTTGATTCCGATGAGAAAGACCAGCTCAGAGAAGAACAAGGCGGCCACCAGGTTCTTGTGGATGCTGTGGAGATTGGAGCGTAGTTTGTGAAGGATGGCCAGCAGGATAAAGGTGATGAGGAGCGCCAACAGAGAGGCAGAGACTGTGGTGTAGGTGACAATCTTCAGGGGAAGAACATCACCGTGCTAACAGAATAAAAGAATGGCAAAAAAATGACATACAATATATATATATATATATATATACAGTAGTCAACACTTTAGGTTGATCAAAACCTTTCATTAAAGTGGTCCTAAAACCATAAAAATACCTGTTCCTGTTGTAGGATGAACATTTTTGATACACTTTGATACACATACGATTTCGCTGATAACAGCCAACCACTAATATATATTCACAGATTTAGCTCAAAACTGTGTGTCCAACTGTGTGTAGCCAGACCTCGCATTTATTTAAATAATGTGAAAGCATGTCAGTATAACTCCAAATGGAACCCTAGTACTAGCAGACACCAGTCACAGCATACCTCCATGAGAAACCCAGCTTGGAAATTTAACATTTTAACATCAAATGACAATAAAATCTATATATATATATATATTATACTGTATATATGGATATAGTTAATGCACTAATGCACTAATATATCACCACTAAATCGGTATAATCATATTTTGTGGCAAAAATTAAAATTGGCATCATAGACAAAAAAAAAAATTGCTTCACACACATGAATTAATGAGATGATGAATATTCTGAGAAAATACTGAAATTGTGTTTACCAAAGATGAATGAAAGTAAGGATTCTTTTCATATGTAGTTGAACTACCCTATAATCGTCTAGGTGTAACGGTGCTATTTTACCCTCAGTACCTCTCTCTTGGAGATATCCATAAGCACGGCAAAGCTGGTCATGTGATTGCACTGGCAGCTGATGTGGGTGTGGTTTCTGGAGATGAGGTCACATCCTTTAGACGACCAGGCGCCTGTGCCACCAACACTGACAAACCAAGATATACCCAAAACGGCATTAATCATTTACATACCAACTTTTTACTGATTTAGGAGATTTAAATCTAGATATCTAGATTATAATTAAAAATGTGAAGCTATGAATTTGTATAATGAGGTTGTGACTCACGCGATAGAGTGGTTCCAGAACACACACACTGGTTTAGTTCTCTCCTCTGTCTCCAGGAGGTTGTAGTCCAGTGTGATTGGTTGCTGCAGAGGAATGTGTAATGGCTCGCCTTCACTGTACACAACCGTGCTTACGATTGGAGTGTTAATGACCGGACGGTTCGGCAGCCTGTGGAAAAAAAAAAGGGCAGCAATGACATGTTAAATGGATCTTCTTAGCATGGCAACGGTGTTCTGTGTTTGACTGTGGAATACCACCAAGACTAAATATTAAGATGTGCGGTTTATAGTTGGACAAGCACTAAAAAGCGACATTCTGTACCTGAGACTACGGCGGTCAGGGTCGTAGTGCTCTGGTAAAAGCTTGCCCAGAGATTTATAGATGATGACTGCAGCCACAGGAAATGGTGGCAGGCTCTCTGCATGCCTTCTCCTCTTGTTTGTAGCCAGATTGTGCTCTTCGTCAGAGCTGCTCTGAGATTCTGGATCATCTGTAGGAGAAACTACCAGAGACAAATATGTGTTCAGGTAAAAAAATGCAGTATTTTGTAACACTTTACTTTTATATGGTGTGCAAAGTTTTATTATACGTTTGCATTCCCTGAGAAACTTTCTATTTGCTCAAAAAATTTGAGCTGGTGGAATTTGTTTATATATATATATATATATATATATAATTTCTCAGGAGACACTTTTGCTAGAAAATGCAAACGTTCAAATATTATTTTCCCAATCACCCCGTTCACACAGAGGCTCAACAGAATTAGTCATATATCTATTTTAATGTATGTTTTTACCTTTATGCTCTGAAGACTTGAAACTGAATTCTGGGAAAATAACAGATGACTTAAGGTCTTTGGGACACTCCTGGTCAGTCATTTGAAAACGAGGGATTTTTGCTTCATCTGGATAAATGGCATCCAGATAATCCACTGCAAAAACTGAAGTAAAAGAAAAATTTAGGTTAAGATGAACTGCATAGTGGTCAAAACAATGTACATTAGTAGTTACATTAGTGATTTTAGAAGGTATTCACCCATATTCTTGGTAACAATGATGAAGGGTTTCAGGTAGGTCTTCCTCATGTTCTGGGCCACAGTGTTGGCATACTCCTCAAAGTTTTTTAATAGATGTGCCGTACCTCCTTCTGTTCTCTGTATCTGATCCCAGTGCTCTTTATTACTGGCGTCCAGGATTGCGCTGCCAGCCTTCACTATGTTCTGAAAATTCCAAACACATTCAGTATTTTAGGGTAACATTTTGGACATTTGAGAGAGACATTAGAAGTCTGAATCCGGGCCAAGTCTTAAAACGCATCTTTATCCTAAAACCATGTATCAAGATAAGTATGTTCATGTTGCCAGATGTGCTGTTCATGTTGCATTCTCATGACATCAATCACTACATGGTGTGTTATTTACACTAATCTACTGAACCTCAAGGCTAAAAGCTCACAATTTTGGGCTGCCAGTTAGTACAGAAGAGACCAACAGAAAATTGCCTTGTTGGCATAGCTGTAAAGAACAGTAAATGCGCAAAGGTTTACGCCATAGTGCAAAGGGTTTCGCTAAGGTGTTCTGCATGGTTTTTAACTTATTGCTACACAGATGGATGGGTGCTATGTAAGTGCAAACTAGATTACATTTACTGAAGAAAATGTGCCTGGAAAGCACCAGTTATAAGTCAAAAAAGCCCAACCCAAAGTCTTTGTAACATCTTGGATATTGTGATGTCTACAATGGGCACTGCCAGTCTAGACAGCTCTTTTAATTATAATGGGACCTTATTTAATCGCGTCACGACATGCTACATGTGTCCAGTGTAGACACTGTGTCTTCTCAACAAGCTGGATAATTTGCTACCTGGTCTCATAAACATACCTGGGTGCACTTTTTAGCGATATCACTGCAGTTTCCAAAATAAATGAACAATGAGGGCAGTAAAACTCTGACACCTTTTATTCCTTTTCACACACATTTACACAGCTCTCATTAATAAAGTGTAACTTTCACACAATTACTTAAAGAATATCATGTGACTTTAAAACAATATTAACATGCTGGGATATTTGAAAACTGATTCTTTTGAAAGTCAGCATCACACATACTCGGCTTCATATCTGTTGGTTTTCATAAACTGTAAGTTCTGCATTTGAGAGGCAAGGAGCTCAGGTTTGAATCCCGTGTAACTACGGTTAAAAAAAAAAACAGTTCAAATCTGCATAAAAGGAAGTTGAAATTACATGGTTGCATCAACAAATGTCTTTTTATATCAGTTTTGCATTTGGCAACTCTATCAGGTAGGTTTAGGGTTTTAGGGCATTCCAACATGGTAGAGCATTAACCTTTAGCAACAGTTAGCAGCACAGCAATACGTACCTGTATCAACGTAATAAAAATGTGCCAGGGTTGAACATGTGTTTTAGCACCACTCATTGGACATTTCTCTTTGAAACTGCCGCAAAATATGTAGTAAGGCACTTAAAAACGGTGTGGCACAAAAAGTGCACACAGGTATGTATTTTTATTAGACCAAGTTGATAATTTGAGGTATTATTCTTATTCTAACCCTACTGTATGTATTAGCAACAGTAACAGTGTTGCTAGTATAAATAATAGCCACCATTAAAGTATTAAAACTTAAGCAGATTATTTTGACAGTAGAGATGTAGAGTAGATAGTAAAACCAACCTCATTGAATTTGGCGTCACGCATGGCAGCCAGGTTAAAGCCCTGCTGCTGGCTCTCATAGTGCAGGATCCCGGAAATGAGCTGGTAGGTGGTCCTAACATCATTTCCATAAAAGGATTTGGTCTGGTCAGTGGCGTTCTGTAACATTCGAGCGATGTCCTTTGATTTCTGCCCATCCATTATGGATTCATTACGATGCAAGTCCTCATTCTGGTCGAAAAGAGGAGGGATATGAACAAGAGCAAGGCGTTAAGAGAGGTTGCTTGAGATGTTTTGTTTCATGGCCACAATAATATGAACTTTTAATGATTTAAACAACAAGATCTACCAGTTTCTTGAGGTGGGAGAATGTGATGGTGGTACAGTTGAAAAGTTCAGGGGGTAGCCAGCCTTTCTCGTCGCTGCAGTGTCTGACAGCAGTGCCTAAAGTCAGTTAGAAACCAATTTATTTAATATTTGAATGCCTATACAGTATAAACAAGTAAGTACAAAAGTACAGTTTCAGAAGCTTCTCCAACTGAAACCTTACTCCAAAAAGCACTTTGGTGATTGTGCCTTTATGTAAGCACTGCCAAGATGTGTCCCACAACACTTTTGTGTTTGCCAACCAGCTCCCTCTAGAGACGAGGCCTCATTAACATTCAGTTACCCAACCAATGAAAAGATCTAACTGCAGAATTCTGCCAATGGAGATTCTTTGTTAACAGGCCTGGGTAACGTCAATGGGGGGCGGCAGTGCCAAGTGACAAAAAGCCACTGAAAACAAAAGGCGTTTCCACAAGTTTAAGCCCATTATTTTCATTATTTTAAATGTCATACACTTTAGCTCGCCACACCAAAATATATAACTACATATGAAGAGTTTATTTGCAAAAACAGTTTCAAAAATCATGTTTTCTTATTAGGAATTCCAAATAATCTCAGTTTGAATGCAGTTGGGTTATTCTGATTAGTTAAAATAAATACAGCAACTAACACAAAAACAAATAAAAACAAACTAAAAAGTTATCTGCTTTTTGCAAATAAATTCTTCATATATAGCTATTTTTTTTTTATTTTGCACATAATAATTTATGGTTACACTGTTATTGACTAAAATCTAAATTAATCAGTCACAAAACTCTTATTTGTTATCTTATCTAGTTTTCATTGATCTTGTATATACATATGCACATATTTACTGTCAATTTGTCTCAATAACAAGCAGTATTACTTACCAATAGATCCCTTGGGACAATTCATGGCAACTGGGCGTCCAAAACTGGTCCTGGGCCACCAGATTCCAGCGTCAAAGGCTTTCGGGCAGCCTTCATACACAACTGAATGGTAAACACAGGAAACATAAATTTTACCCAATTTGTACTTTATTTATGTATATAAATATTGACACATTCTTTATATAAATGTAAAGCAGCTGGGACGAAATCAGTACGTACCCTCACAACCCGTGCTGGTCACTTCAGAAAAGGGGTTGTCACAGCGATTACATTGTCGCCCAATCACACCCGCTTTGCAGGGGCACTGACCCGTCTCTGGGTCGCAGATGCGCGAATTGGCGCCCAAATGGAAGCAATCACAGGGGAAACAGGTGTCGCTATCTTTCGGCTGATAGTAGTTGTCCTGTGTATAATAGGTGTACGGATTTGCGGACATTTGTAGACAACAAATCTGGACCAGACTG
Organism: Enteromius trimaculatus; assembly: GCA_032361065.1. Classification (NCBI taxonomy): domain Eukaryota; kingdom Metazoa; phylum Chordata; class Actinopteri; order Cypriniformes; family Cyprinidae; genus Enteromius; species Enteromius trimaculatus. The sequence goes on from JAUMHP010000067.1 coordinate 2,636,591, forward strand.
AAAGGCTTGGTTAAATCATATAAAAAATGTATCTTCATACCTTGCAGCGGCATTCTCCAGTAGTCTTGTTGCAATCAGGGTTAAAGCCTTTGCTGACATCACAGTTGCAAGGGCCACACATCGGGGTGCCCCACCAACCCCGAGGACACGGTTTTTCCACCCTGTGAAAAAAACAATTAAATTGTATCATTAGCACAACAAATTGTAATACCACTATAAATATGTAACATAGTTGGATATAACATGTAACATTTTACCAAACTTAAAGTTATTTTTCTTTCTTTCTTTTTTTTTTTTTTAAAGTGACATCACTGACAAAGGTTACACGTTTTAACCTGTAACATCTGAACATCTCACTCTCAGATCACCAATGCATCGAGTAAATCAATCAGCGAGTAAAAAGCATCCCATTAATCATTGGCAGGATTTGTCATGGTATAGAGATCAAGAGATTAGATGTGAGGGTTGGCAGACTTTAGAAGATAAGCAATAACAGAACACCGACAACTGGAAACTGATGAGAAACAGGATTGAGCCTGTTTATACAAGCGGGAAAAAAAGAGACATTGACCAAGCAAACAAATTTGAACATTATTTTCTTGGGTGGTCGAAGACTCTTCTACAGGTGTATGTATACACAATTTATCCCGCGCTTTACACATAAAGCAGGTGATTTAGAAAGCCATAGTCTCCGAACATACTGTAAAAGGTTAATTGGTGAGTCAGCAAGGGAAATGGTTCAGCAAAATGCAACAGTATCGTACATATTCGGAAGAGCATAATAAATGGTCATAGTAAAGATTGTGTGTGCAATCAATTTCAGTGTATTTTAATGCAAATTCATCTTGGCAGAAGCTGGGCAAATTCCATAAGCCTATGCCATGTTAATAACAGCATTTTTTATGATAATGGGGTAACTCTTTCCAATAGGGAACACTTATTCACTATTGATTACGACTTTTCGCTCAATAAATTCCTAATTTGCTGCTTATTAATAGTTAGTAGGTTGCTGTAAACAAGGTCATGTAGAAAAAGGCATTAATACAGTATGAGCTAATGGCTAATATTCTAGTAATATGCATGCTATTAAGCAACTAGTTAAGCGAGCCTAAAATAAAGTGTTACTGGTAATAGTAATGCATGAATGGAATTGAACGAAATATTTTTGGTATTGTTTTGCGTTACACAAGACCTCTCAGTCTTGAAGTACAACAACATGAGGCAACAAGTTTGCAGTTTGTTAGCCTAGCATTTGATTTTGGCCTTGCTAATAAAGGACACTGAGGCTAACGAAAGACAATCCTTCACTGCAATGCTTTCCTTAAAATGTGCAGACAGCAGGGCCGCATGGTGCTTATTAACTCAACATCAGGTGCTAGTCTTAATCTAATAGAGGACAGCCATGTCAACAGAATAAGAAAAGAAACAGAGGAAAAGACATCTCATGTGTGAGCAACGAGACAGCATGACATCCATCACTGATCAGAGGATTTAGCAGATTAAATATGAAAAACAAGGGGAAGCTAATAATTCTTTGGAGCTTGTGTGAACTTGTGACAGGGTGTATTGTGTCGTTTTCTCCTGGTTCATGGAGAAGAGCCAGCACAGTGACAGACACACCCACCCAACAACCCACACACACACACACAAACCACCAAAATAAAGATGAATTCCATACTGCAAATCATTCACACTGACTGATTAACTGCACAACTGCAACACAGAATTTCGGAGCTATTTCAAAATCTGTTTTTCCAAATGTCGGAAATGAGCAGGTAAAACGCAATCTTGTTGTTTCAATGTAAAAATCCCATTCAACTCCATTCTATCCATCCTGTTCTTAAGTCATTTATAATGTGAAGTCAGCTGGTCATTATCACAAAATAAACCCTGACAGGGTTATCAGGACACTGACACAGTATAAATGTGCTTCACTTTATCCTCATACATGCTCTTGTAGCACAATACTGTATATACTGTATAGCATATCTCAACTGCATGATTGCTCGCATCGTTGCGCAATGTAAACTATATTCTTGCCCAGTTCTGATCTGGTAAATGTGACTGTAAGAAATGAAGATATTCTGTAACACTGGTTATAAAACAGAATCGACTCAATTAACTAAAAAGACCATGTTTAAAAAGGTCAGTTAATCAGCAATAATCTATTAGCAATACCCTTAAAAATGTTTTAACGACTTTTTATCTCACAATTCAGATTTTTTTTTAAATCAGAATTGCGAGATATGAACTAAATGGCAAGTTATAAATTCAGATTTACAGGAAATATACTTAAAATAAATTATAAATCGCAAGATATAAACCTGAGTATCTCCCACTTTTAACGTTTTCTCAATTGCAAGTCTAAATTGTGACATATCAACTTATTCTACTAACCCTAACCTTCCCTGTCAGTGTAATCTAAGAGTTTGTAGACATGGTTGCAAATGAATGAGAATTTGTTGACATGTCGTTAACATGTAGTTATAAAGCTAATTATAGTTGGTAGAATGTCTAAAGTGGACTATCAAAATAAAATGTAACCCGAAATTCTACTTTTGTTCCAAAAATGAATTTAACTCCATTCCTTTGCTTTAACTAGCAAACCTCATAGGCCAGTCAGCTTCATTAAAAAACCTAGCCATGCTAGTTTGACTAGAAGTATGGTAATACCAGCTTTATCAAAACCAGCACTAACTAGAATAAACAAGTCTGGTTTTATCTGGTATTTTATCCGGTATGCAACTTACTTGTTCTCACAGTACTGTCCATAGTAGTCCTGACTGCACTCGCAGGTGTATCCATGAGAAGAGCTCGGCTTACGAATGCACGTGGACAAATGCTCACAGGGGTTCAGATGACATGCATCAACACAGTCTTTGCCAAAAAAACCTGTGAGTGACAGTAAGAGAAAAAGAATGAAAGAATTTGACGAATGCCTCCAAACTGAAATCAGATGCGTCTGTACAGATGCAGTGAATGTGATGCAGGTGTCAGTACCAGGGTCACAGATGCAGGTGTGTGCATTCCAGTCATCTGTGCACTGGCTGTTGTCAGGGCAGATGTTGGAATCGCAGGGGTTGGACATATCACAGCCTTCTTCCACGTGGATCTTTAATGCCTGCTGCATGTTGATGTTAGCCGTGTTGGTGGCGGTCTCCCCCATCCTGACACCCTGTGACACATTTGAAAAAAAGTCAATCACTTATTCATGAGACTTCAGGCTCATGCTACAAAATTCATCAAAGTGAATCTCTGACATGATTAATTTATTTATTTTTAAATAAATGCGGTCCTTTTGAACTTTATATTTATCAAAATCCTAAAGTATACAGTGGCAAAAAAATTAAATAAAAATAAATGAAATAAAAATAATATATATATATATATACACCTAGGATAGTGGCAAATGTGAAATTACAAGCAGTATTTTGTGTCATAAATTGATTTTTATTGTAAATATGCATGTCAAGATTGTTATGCTGAATGACATTTGAGCAGGTAAATTTAGTAAATAAGGGGACATGTGTGATTTATGAAATGTGTGTATGTGTGAGTGTGTTAAACAGTTGTAATAAAATTAATATTTTGGTTTCTAAAATGCACAGACTGCTGAGCATAAACATTTAACATTTGAACAGTATACACCGTATATATCTACTTTAACTATGCTGCATCCTTGTTAACTTAGTATTTAATTATAGGTGATTTTTAAATATGCTGACAAATTACATCATCTGCTGTCAATGCTGTCACATTTTCTTCAATAGGTAGAGCTGACAGTCCATCATGCACCATTCATTCTTAATCCAAGTTCAGTTTTGCAATTGTCAGTATTTATATTACATGTCTAACAACATCACACACACCTTATGTATCAAAGCCAAACTTGGCACATTAATTGCTTTTAGCTTTCTCTTGGCCTCACCTGCATGCATCCCTTAAAACCCTGCTCGACGCTGTTACTCTGTCCCGGAAGTCCACCAATGAACAGACTCCTCAGCTTGAGTCCGGGCAGTTCATTTCCGATTTCTGCTGACTTCTGTAAAGCATGCAAGTCTTCAGTAAAGAGGTTTTCAAGCAAAGGACTGTTCTGATTTGTTAAGAACCACAGAACTGACCATGAACATGTCGTAGTCGAGGTACACATGTGCCATGTACTTTGTATCCTTCCCATCTTTGCTGCTCCTCAGCTCCACAAGGAGATGATGCCATTCCCCGTCGTTCACTCTGACTTCTGGGAAATCCAGCGTGGCAACTATCTGCTCTCTCAGAAGTACTTGAAACCGCACATACTTGTCCCTTATCTTAGAAAAAGTCAGGACATGTTTTAAAATAACAGTCATACCTGATTAGGAAATGGTATGATTGAATTTATATCAGACAAAAATTACCTGTATCACATTTGACACTCACCAGAAGGTTAATTTGAGATGTTTCACCAGCATTGACTTGCATTAGGGTGGAGGATCCAATGCTTTGTCTGGTGCGAAACATTAGGCTGATGTACCAGGGCACAGCGATGGTGATGTCAGGGTCGTTCCATGACACCATAGCGTGACCATCAAAGTGCTGCGGCGAAGGCATGACTGCAAGAAAGTAAGAAACGGTTTATTACTGACTGCATAAAAAATCTCTTATTTTATCTCTTATCTTTTTTTTTTCCAGCCTTTTGGCTCTGAGCCACATATCAGCCACATATTAAAAGGAGTGGAAAATCTTTAAACAAAACAAGACTTATCAGCGATGTACTCCCGTCTACTGTTTGATTTGTGCACGGGCAAATCAAATAGCAACAGTGTGATGGTATGGAAATGCTATAGTAGAGTCACAAAGTCAAGTGAGGACTCGAGAACCCTTCAGCTATGAGCCCTGATCACTGGCAAAAAGAGTGTGAAGAATTTCTACACTAGCACAATCCACAGTTCCTGCTGCAACCTTGAAATCATTCTGTTATAGAAGACTTAGTTAAAAATTTAAAATTTAAAATTTAAAAGTTAAAACTGAGACTTGCAATGTCCTAAAAGGCCAAGCCTAAGTACGTTTATGATTTTAGCTTATGCTTTACTGTGATTAACATTAGCTATGGTTTCATCCACCTATTTTTATGCGCATTTTGGAATATCGCATTAAAAAAAATCATAACACTTCATAGGGGGTCAGAATAATGCATTAGTTAAGCATTAATTAATGATTAATTTGATCACAATTAAGCATTAGTTGAGCAAAAACACACTAGTAATCAATGATTAACTTAACATTTTAAACATTAATTAGTAGTGTGTTTTTGCTCAACTAATGCTTAATTGTGAACAAATTAACCATTAATTAATGCTTAACTAATGCATTATTCTGACCCCCTTTTCTGAAGTGTTACCAAAAAAATCTACCTCTCAAAGCAAAAAACACATTTATTGTGCTTTGTCTGCTTGCTCTGAGGCGCAAGTATTTTATTATAAATGAAAATTATACTCAGTGGCTTCTCATGTTTTCTAAGTGTCATTTATTGCTAGTTTATCAGGAAGTGACATTTTTGTTCTCTTTGACTGATTTGATTCTAAGACTTTTTAATGCGATATTCCAGTTTTAGGCATTAAATTTGAATCTCTGGATGGAAGTCAAGGCCTCATTTTTATCACTTCACACACATTCACTGAGAAACAAACCCATGCAAGCACTATTCTCTGGAGTTTGGGCTATATGCATAAAAGTGAAGTTTCAAACATAAATACTTTTGGATGATTTTTTAAAAAAACTAATATTTCTGAAATTGGAAGGTGCATACTAGTTTGATGGAAATGATGCTTTATTCGCAAATGTTCTATGCGATATTCCAGTTTTACGCATACGAATCTCTGGATGGAAGTGAAAGCCTCAACCAATGCCTTAGTAATATTTCCAGACGACATTAACATGACTGAAATTTGAGAGGTCGTTAAAGAACTGCCAGCCACTGCAGGCAGAATTACGTGTTTTACTAGATCTGGACATTCTATCTGTGCTATGGCAGAAGCGTAGATGTGATAATATCTAAATTACGCTTTGCTAGCTCTGGAAACAAGCCATTATCTCTAAAACAGTGCTATCCTGTAACGAAAACAAACCGCAAAATTGGGGCTACTTCAGGCATTCATCTAATCAGCATCAAAAATAACACCCTTTCCTGGCAGGCACGCTTCCCTGCCACAGCAAAAAATTGGAGAAGGCTGTTTCTGTCAACACGGTTGTTTGTTAGATGATGACATGACTTAAGCATCCAGAATTTATAATGGAGCGCTGCCCCAACAGGTCTGTGGAGGGACCAGTGTGATTCATGTTGTCCCTTCTTGTTTGGGTGCCCCAAGCATTACAGAACGTCCAACCACAAAAAACAGCCAGTGGCGATGTCAGGTACACTATCATTTGGGTTGTTCAAACACATGCAAACACACCCACTTTTAAACACAACTGTCAATTAATCACAGTGGAGTAGTAAAGTAGTGTGTAAAGTTCTGTTGAGTATGTTTCAGAATTGCCGAAGATGGCAAATGTGGCAAATTTATTGGCCTGTAAACTGCTTTCTAGGCCACAAAAACTCAGACTTAACAAATCCACCAAAGAATGAGGTAAGAACAGAAGGTCCTGTACTTCCTTTAATTGTGGGGAAATATGGGAACAGTCCAGACTGACAGTTACTCCAAAATTGACAATTAGACTAAAACCCAATAAACCTGTCTGCTTAAATGTTATGTTCCAAGTTTCCTCATTCGGAGCCAAATCTAAGATGGCTTTGCTGTATCTTTAACAGAGATGGAAAAGGTCACAAAAACAGGTTGTAAAACCAAAATTTTGTTGGAAATGAGTGACTACATTATCATAGTCAGAAGCATTATGGGAAAAACACTGGCAACTCAACTCGAAGATTGCTCAAAATATGTGGAGTGTATAGCCGTAAGGTTGATTTGAGAGAGAAAGCGGATCCTGACTATGCTTATCTGCAAAGACATTTCCCTTTCAGGAAACACCATCACATTAATGCCACTGCCTGCTTCCTTTAAGTTCATGAGCAATCAACACCTAGTTCAAAATAACAAACGCATACATGCTGGACGCATGCAAGCACATGCATTCATGTCCATTGGCACGCTACCAAATGGTCCCACCTACCCTGATCGCAGTTCTTGCCGCCCCGGCCTTCAGGACAGTCACAAAAGTAGGTGTTCCACTTATTTTCACACTGAGCGCCGTGCTGACACAAACCCTCATAGCAGAAGTTCTTCTTCGCTGGACAACCTGACAGCACAATTAATATATTGGTTTTGAGTTACAACAATCTAAAAACAAGTTTACAATGCACGCTAAAATCGGATTGTTATGGTTTACGTCAGACCTTCATTGGTGCCGTTGTTGGCAATGTAACTGGCCATGTCGATGGATTTACTGTCAATCATCAGGTTCCTCATGCAACCCACAAAGTCTCGGTTTCGTATGGGGAAATCCTCTGGAAGGTTGGGCACCCCGCCAAGCAGAAGAGGCCCAGTGAGATCCAAAGACCTGAAGAGGAAAAACAAAACTTTTTTTTACCAACAGGTAATGGTATCAAAAGCTAAAAATGTAGTGAGCTGTCCTGCATTCTACTATCTAAAGCCTAAAGTATACATTGTTTTTTTATGCATATGCTAGTCTATATTTCACTAATTAGTTACTGAAAACAACAACATACCTCTAAACTGGTGAGCACCAATTTAGAAATACCCATAACTCTAATTTACAAGGACTTTAAAGACATTTTGGTCCCACTTTATGGCCTTAACTATTGTGTACGCATATCAAAAAAATAAGTACAGTACATGTATTATTGTGTTCATATTGTGTTGCAAAACACTCTCGCTGCTATTTAGGTGTGACACGTGTAAGGTTAGGACCAGGTTTGGTGGTATGGGTAGGTTTAATTACAGAATGCAATTAAACTTAATTACGGAAATTAATCACAGATGCAATTACATGTCGGTATTTTTAAAATCTAAGTACAATGTTAAAACATGCATGCACACAATAAGTGCATTGTATCAACTTACAATAGTAAGTACATAGTAGGTAAGGACTTAATATAAAGTGGGGCCAACATTTACATTTTTATAACTTCTGGAGAGAAATAGTACCAATACTTAAGAAAGAAGAACTTTATTAGTGCAAATTTGTTGAGTGCCTGAGTTCCTAGATGTTATCAAATTTAGTATTTATTGAAAAGCTATAGTATACTACACTATAGTATATAGTATAGCTATAGTATTTATTCCTTTGTATGAATGCATTAAAGTACAAATTATACTTAATTTTTTATGAAAACCTGGGTTTGCGTGCAGTTTACTAATGCACGCAATGTTGTATTTCTTTTAAATTTAAATTAAAATAAAATACAAATGAATAAAAATCAGTAATTAAGATTCCACCAGTAAACTATGGAGAACATGAAACTATGAAACATTGAGTGTAAATTATCATAAAAGATAACCATAGTGGTTTATCAAATCTAAGACCATCAGTTGCTCTTTATTTTAAGTTTTAATTCTCACTATTAACAAACCACTGACTAAGACATTTACTAAAAAAAACTCCAAAATTTGCTGCTTATTGATAGTTAGTAAGGTAGTTGTTAAGTTCAGGTATTGATTAGGCAGATTAGGGATGTAGAACATATAAATACTATTAAACAGCCAATATGTTAGGCATGCAAATAATGACAACTGGTCTCTATACTAAAGTGTACGAGACCATCTGATCCCCCTCAATATCACAACTTGATTAAAAGCTTTATAAAATAGAAGCAAGACAGGTGAAAGGGGGTGTGGCCATCCTTAACCAATCCGCCAATCACAGTGTCCATGACAACAGAGCCACAGGGAGTGGAATGTTGCCATGCAGTATAAAACAGGTCGGTGCTTATCAGACTGGAGCGACAGGTTAAACCTTCACATTTATATGTTGTTCTTTCTTTAAAGCGTTTTAATGCGCAACCCTGTCCCAGCATGCAACAACATCTGATGCTGCAATTGCCACCTAAAGTATGAGAAGATCCTTTACAACTGAAAGATTTTTTGGACGCGTGTCCTGAAGGTCTCTGAATGGGCGTGAGAGAGTTAACGAAAGTGTAATTATGAATAATGATAGGCTAATGATTAAGAGAGTGAGTTGTTGTTTGATTTACACAGGGAGAGGGATAAACTCACTTCTTCTGTCCCGTCTGGGTGCCCTGGGCAGCGCAGGAATAGTTGCCGATCTGACCGCCGAAACGCACGGCCATGGAGATGTCACAGTCGTCCACCGCGACTACTGCCACCTTCTCACCCGATGGCCCTTGAGGCAAACCCAAATGACTTATCTTAGGCTGAAATGAGAAGAAACATAAAAGACGTTACAGATTAAAAAAGCACAGATTCACATTTCAAAACTAGACTTTTTAAAGACAGTGGGAGTATTGTTTGTTCCTGCAAAACTAGCAATACTTTTTGTCATTCGTGTGCATAATTGTACTCGATTAACATACGTAAGCAGACTTTTAAAGTGTGCACTTTGTAAGAGTTTTACTACAGTATATTTTAAATCACTGTTTAGTAATCTTTTATCATGCTTTAAATAAAAAAAACTATACTGATTAAATAGCTAAAGCACTTGATTATAATTTTAATATTCAATATTACATTTAAAATGATTGCACTTAATTCTGACATTATTAAAATGTGCAATTGCAAATATATTGAAATAAATTAAATACAAGTTTAGAAATAGAAATAACAAGGGTAACGATAATTCGCAATTAACAGCATCCCCCAAAAAGTTTTTGTGTATCCAATTTATGTGTGTGTATAGTGTATATTTATTATGTTTATATAAAGACACATTCATACAGAATATATTTAGAAAATATTTACATGCATATATTTCAATTCACATCATTTATAAATATGTATAATATATAGATTATATAGAATATATATTTTTATAATAATATTTTTCTTAAATATATACATGCATGTGTGTGTATTTATAAATATACACTGTACACACACACATACACAAAAACCTTTATTTGACATGTGATTATTTGTGATTAATCATCGCCCAGGACTAGAAACAACATGAAACTATATTTTAGTTTATCATAAATGTTGGTAAGCATCTTTGGCAGTACACGTTACCCATATAAGTAATTAGGAAATTACTTATAAAGATGTATTTAAGTGGTTCAAGCTAAGTTTTAAATAAAATACATTTTAATTTTATTGCATATCTGTCTGAACACATTACATTCAGTTCTCAAAAAGCAGGTTATTAAAATAATAAGTACTCTTTTCTCCCACAAGAATACACAAGTTGTAAAGAGGTTACAGAGTAAATAAATCAAATCAAAAAAAAAAAAAATGCTATTTTTGTCCCAACATAGTTATAGACTGAAATAATTCTTAAATATCATTGCATGAGTATGCTCCTAATGTAAAGATGATTCCGGATGTGCACACATGCGTGAATGCACACACTCACACATCAAAGCTGTTTACAGGAGATATATCTATGTGCCATGTGTTGGCTCTAAACACCAGATGTGGGCCATCTGTCTGATTGTGTAATGCATGGCAAGAAAGTGTCGGAAAGTAAAGTTGTGTTGTGTGCAAGCATTAACTACCAGTATGGCACACTTTCCAATGCACAGCAGATTTATCTAAACTAGCTCTTTCTCTAACTAACTAACTAACTAACTCCAAAACACTCACACTTTCCATATATATATATATATATATATATTAATATAAATTTGTATTAATACCAATAGATTGTAATTTGTTATTTTATTACTTCATCACATTTGAACCATTTGGTGGATTTTTTATTTCTTCTACATTTTAAATGCCTATTATTTATAGATTTCGTGGCTACCCATGTCCTAGACCAAAACATCCAAAAAGTAGGCATCATAAATTCTACCTAGGAAATTATACTTAGACTAAGAAGACTTCAGCTAAACTATGAGTTAAAAAATGCAATAAAATCATATATGCCCATGACAACTGTAATATTTGTAATTATAAAAAGAGATAATCGTAAAAAAAAAAATCCTACAACTAATAATAATGATAATAATAATAAGAGTGTGGCAAATATGTCTGTTTATAGTTTATATCATAAAAACTCAAGGAACAAAATAGGCCATGGTGTAAAAAAAATAAAAAAATATATATATATTTCATTAGTGTCTCAAGGAGATGTAGGGGGTAAATAGAACGGGAATTTTTAAAGGGTGTGGTCCCAGACAGAAACCCCATCAGGGGACCAGCATAGACAAAAGCAGCTTCAAAGATCTTTAAAAAGGAGTCTGTCTTTCAAGGGAAACACACTGTTTAGGTGGATTTTACTGCATTCATTTGGCCTGTTTCCAGCAGGATATGAGGGTGTGAGGTATTATCAGATGATATCTCTGCTCATGCTGGGTGCTTTCAACACAAACCTGGCTCATACTCTAAAACCATTAGTATATACTCACTTCGTATTGCATGCTTGGTATTTATTTTTCTTATTTTTTTATATTTATATCATAATTAGAGAATTATGTTAAGATTTAAAATGTATATTTATAAGTAGGAATGTAATTTTTATTTATATATCAGATGATATGTTTAAAGTTTAATTAGTTTTGATTAAATGTATCACATTTACATTTAGATCCAACATTAAAGATTTAACTTTCCATTTAAATATTTAAAAATGTAACTAGTTAAAATTTTGACACTCAAGCTACATTAATTAATGAAATGTAAAAATTGAGAATAAAAAATTCAATGTAAATTGTTCATGAATCAATTCCCATATGAACTCTTGCACTGCATTTATAAGTTACGTATGGTTCGAGAAAAAAAAAAAAAAAAAAAAAAAACCAACTGACTTTGATCACAATAACTGTGCCTTGTACCGTACAGCACAACTCAGCCAACGACAGACCAGGTCAAGTATGTTCTCCCCACTGCCTTTGATTTAGTAGCTCAACTTCATGCTGCTTGGTTTCACCAACTCATTTATCTGAACTCTTAATCAGTGGAGTAGAAGGGAAAGAACAACACTCCAGCTGCCAAACGCTGCAGGAAACCACTGTTTTTTAGAAAGCCGCCATCCGAAAAATCACAAAAAGCAATGATAAGACAAGGTTCACAACTTGCTGAATGTGACCAAATATATTGTATTGTATAAGTAGAGTGACCTGGAACATGACTTCAAAACAGACTCTGTTTACCTTCTAAATATGCGTTCCTGGGTTTATTGTTCATGATTCATTAGTGCATGATATTTAAAAATCTTTATAATATTTTATCTAAATGGAATAACATGCTTTCAGCTTTCTTGCCCACGCAAGTTATAATGTTAACTAACAACCAAATCGCTTCTTATGTGGTTTACACAAACGTTCGTTTTCTAAAATTAAAAATGATCCTCGTCTAGAGTGGCATTTTCCCTGAGTTTCTGTCACATGACCACTCATGCAGGCACAAACATAGATACTCATTAGCGACTGTTTCTATGGGCCACTATACATAAGTGATAGTGAATATTTGAAAAAAGCCATAATCTAGCACAGCCGATGCTCTGCGAAACAAACAGCTCTATGCGAAGTATTGCGAATGACGCCAAGTGGACTAACACATCTACTTTCTTGGAGTGGCTTCTATACATGTCTACGGGTACAACCATGAGCATGATGTTATTGTTAGCACGATCATTAAGTATACACAAAGTGCATGTGAGCAACCACACCATTGTTTCAAAAGTCATCGTTTTGGTTTGTTTACACTGAAACGCAACACTGTTTATTCCACCCTAGGCTCATTGGAAATGCGTGCCTCTTCTACGTATTTCTTCAAAACTGAAAAAAACGTACCTATACATACGAATCGTTGAAATTAAGTTGAAATGAACACTAGAGGCAGTAAAACTCCCACAACTTTTATAGCTTTTATAGCCAGGTACATTTTTAATTAAAACTACAATTAGTTGCAAAATGTTATGTTACGACTTTGTTTTTATTATATTAGGTAACATTTTTAACATCCTGCACGAACTGATACTTTTGAACGTTGCCGTAACACATACAGAAGTTTCAAGTACAGCAGGTTTACTAGGTAGCGTGATACAGCGTTGCACTTTGGCGCCGAAAAGCACCGGTTCAAATCCTGCATAAAACGGTGCAACAACATGGCTCAAATCAGCGTAAGGAAGTTAAAATAGCATGGCTGCGTCAGTGAATACGCTTATAAATTAGTTTTGCATTTGTTAACACTATCAGGGGGGTTTAGGTTTACGGTTTGGTGAAGTGGGTATTTCCAACACGATAAAGTATTAACTTTTAGTGACACTCACTGGATATTTGAACGGCATTATAAAAATACTGCAATACCTACCTGTTACGCATTAAACGTGATGTAATATGATTTTGAGCATTATGTTAAAAATACCATATATTTTGACAGTAGACTTCTGCATTGTGACACATTTGAGCACAGTTTAATATATTGATGCAACTCCTGAGGAGAACAAAAGATATCAGCCTCCATTTGCTCGTCTTTTAACTCATTGCTGTCTAAGATAAACAACTGGGATAGATCTCACTACTGTTTTTATCCTAAGGGTTTGTTTGAGTGTTAAATCCTCTTGCGACCGGGTGCAATTTGAGTCAGATTAGCCTCGTTTGCTCTTTTCGTGGTGTAAAATGACCGACAGACCTAAACAAAGACTTCAGTGTTGAGACAAGACGCCATTACCCAGAATCTCCCTAGCTTTTGCTATTTCCCAAACCTGCGAACAAACAATTTACATATATACTTGCATAAAAATATCCGATCTGCAAAAAAATATTGAGGAATTTGAATGTCTGATGACTACACCCTATTAGCCTAAACATCGCTAATCCTGCTTTGAACTTGTTAATCGACTTTTCCTCTGTTCTTTCTCTGTGAAAAGCGCTCTGGTAAGGCGGTAACCTCACCAGCAAAGGGTTTGTTGGGGGTAGTTCCAGATCTCTGGGGGTTCTGGCTACATGCCACACATTATTGGCAGAAGAGAAACAAGCGGGGCTCCAAACATGCTCCTCGGGCACAGATTGGAGCGCTGTTTGGGCAGGTACCGCTATACGGTTTTTATAAAGACTGGAGGTTTAGTACAGTACAGACTCCTGTCAGCTGTTTAACAAAAATATTAGCTAACAGTGTTTTACTAACTCAATATCTCAATCATGCTTTATCTCAGAGTCTGGCTGCATACCTTGCTTACCCCGGCTTCTTACAAAGGCAGGTGTCTACTTGTGCAAGGTTTCCACCTCAGGCTGCTCTGCACATTAAAACGCTGCATATGTATATTTTGCTATGAGTGATTCCAGATCAGGGATGTTTTAAGTGTGATTTTTAATTTTTTTTATTGCTGTTCACCCAAACCTCTCCCCTATGTTATATGGCAGTGAGGCAGAATAATGCAGGTGATTTTATCCAAAACAGAAGATGTGGGATTTGGTTTCATGGCGGAGAAGGTAAAAAAGTACTGTCAGGATTTACTAAAGACGTACAGTATAGAATTAGTGCTAAAAACACATGGGCATGGTTATCTTCACATCTGACCTTATTGAAAATTCATTTGGAGCAATTTCGCTTTTCGACGCAAAATGGGAGGACAGCTTTAAAATGAATCACGCAATTACGCAATGCTATTTACTAACATTTGTGCTTATCAAATTACTGGTATTTGCGGCATTATTTAGCACGTCAAACTATTTTGCGCTTGAAATGGCTGCATTGTGTGCATCAAGCGCTGTGTTTTCATTATAATCTTATCTACATGATACCTTTTGTTAAATGAATGCTGAAACAATGCTTTTAGTTTTTGCAGGCACTATTCAGTCGTGATAAATTCCCTCTCTGTGTGCACTCATTTGTTAAAGCAGGGTGCTGCCCTTTGCCCCCCTTTGGTTTCTGGGTAATTCTTTTGTGAAATCCACTCAACCTTTTAAAACTTTCCTTAGCTAGGCTATGACTGATCAAAAACTTTTGATTAATATCTATATAAAGATAATTAGCTTCAAATTTATACATCAGTTTTTAAGTTAATCTGACTTAATCATCTGTTTGTTTGTTTTTTTCACAGAGAGTATTCTGATACGTTGTATCATATTCAAAATATTCAACATTTTTGGAATCCATTGTAAGTGCATGGAAACAGAAAAACTCAAGGGTGAGTAAATGATAACCTTTTTTTTTTCTGAGTGAACTTTTCCTTTAAAAGAGGCCTCCAGCTAAGGTTTTCTCTCTGGAGTGTTAAAAACACCCATCACCTCTACACATGGCTCTCTAGGGACGGAGGGTTTGCTGGAGCCATGGCAACACACTTGATCCCAACAGCTCCCCGACAGAGGATGAGGTCAGAGAGAGAGGCTCGCTCAAACCTTCATGTCAACCGAACAGACCGGGCGATGTATAAAAACAGAATTGCTTTCAAAAAGAATTGTATCATGGAAAACAGGATTTTCATGTTCTTTCGAAATCAATAAAAGATAACACACACACACAAACAAAACAACAAAGCATTCTCTCGAGTACACTATACTGAAACTAAATTACAAAAGTTTGTATTTTTATATTGGTTATTTTTACATT
This sequence comes from Enteromius trimaculatus, assembly GCA_032361065.1. Classification (NCBI taxonomy): domain Eukaryota; kingdom Metazoa; phylum Chordata; class Actinopteri; order Cypriniformes; family Cyprinidae; genus Enteromius; species Enteromius trimaculatus. Next base: position 2,652,256 of record JAUMHP010000067.1, read on the forward strand.
AATATAAAATACACTAGCAGTCAAAGGTCTGCTTAACAAGCATTTATTTAATCCAAAATACAGAAATAACAGCAATATTGTGAAATATGTACTATTTAAAATAACTGCTTTTTATTTGAATATATGTTAAAATATAATGCATCCCTGTGACTTCAAAGCTGAAGTTTAAAAATATTTATTATTATTATGTCGGACATAGCTGAGTAGAATTTTAAAGATTTTTTGAGATCAGAAGAAAGTTCAGAAGAACAGCATTTATCTGAAACTGAAATACTTAGTAATGTTATAAATGTCTTTATCAACACGTTAATTCAATTTTAATTTAAAGATCAATTTAATGCATCCTTGCTCAATAAAAGTATACATGTCTACAATTTCATAATTTTATGAAAAATATGTATATTTAACACTCCAAGCTTTTTAAAAATATTTGTATTAAATGTATTAATATTTATTAATATTAATTTATTTATTATTTCTATTTATTAAAAAAATCCTTAAAATGTACTCAAATGTTTTAAATAATTATAATAACTAAAAAAAAATTACAGTAAATCACAACATATTAGAATGATTTCTGAAGGATCATGGGATACCAGACACCAACTAATATTGCTGGAAATTAAGTTTTGTTCACAGGAATAAATTACATTTTAAAATAACTGCTTTCTTTTTCAATATATTTTAAATAATAAAAACATTTCACAATATTACTGCTGTATTTTGGATTCTATTTTGGTTTGGTGTGCAGAAAATTATAAAAAAAAAACATCAAAAACATCATTTTTTGACTGTATTATTCTCTATATATATTACTTATTATTTATAATCTTAAATAAGGCCAAATGTTGAAGGTTAATCTATACTGATTACGTTTTAAAAAGCAGGGAAATAAGTTTAAGTTTTGTTAAAATTCCGGATCCATTAGCAATAATTAAGCCAAAGGGGTCTGGCACAACTCTATTAGAAATTCATACTTTTGGGGCACATTGTACATCTGATAGCTCATTTACAGAGATCAAAATTGCAGTCTTAAGGGTACATCGGTGTTTCTGCTCTAAGCAAGGTTCTTAAGTTTCACATTCTCAAATGATCTGTTCTGGACATGTACTGTTCAGCCCATCCAGTGTACTACAAGCACAAGAGTAAGAATCAATCACCAATATGTGAACGTGCCCCGAGTCTACCTTCACAACAGTGTTTCTCAGTGTTTCGACTGCTAACACAAGTCAGTACAGGAGAACACGACTGTAAACGGCCCTAAATGACTTGTGTTTTCCCCAGAGGGGCAAACTGAGCTCGGGTTTGACAGTAACGGTTGTGTTGAAGCCCTGGAGTTCAGGTAAAACCGCTCAGCTTTCAGATAAATCCGCCGCTGCTGCCACTGGCCTGTCAGTTAAACGGGAAGACAACTGCGTTATGAGGGATTAGTGCAGAATGACAATCAGTGGATCGGGTTACACACAAAACTACACAAAAAACTGATGATAGAGTCATCTTACACTTTCGCATTAATTGTGAAATACATTCAGGTATGACAGCTTTCTCAGGGCTGTGAATGTGGGTATGTTAAGCTGTTCTTTTTTGCCATTTTACTAATTTCAAGCCCATTCTTTGTATAACAACCCATAAAAAAAACGTTTAATGGGGCAGTTTCCCAAACAGGGTTTAAGATATTATATATGTATAATTAAAATAAATGTTAAGAGCTGTCTAAACTGAGAAAGCTTGCACTGAGATATCTTAAAATACATTATTGCCATTGTTTGGTCTTATAATGCTCACAGATAATGTATTTTTGTAAGACATGTTTCTATAAATTCTTAAATGTCCTAAATTAGCAAAGGTCTAGTCGTAGTTTAATCTAATCCCTATCTGGGAAACCGGCCCTAAGATTTTAAGAGTATCTCTCATTTAAATAGTTAAAGGGGCTATAAGTAGAATTGACATCTAATAGTTCGACTAGGTATTTAAGTCCAAATTAAAAACTAGTTTTTTTTTTCACCTGATCCCTCCTTCTGAGACTGTCCACGCACACAGGTTGCCAGATTGACAACACCAACATAAAAGAGTACACATGACGATGAATGAAATGAAATACACAATGTTTTCCAGCCAACTGGCAACCCAAGGTGCTGATATTCAACTGGCTAAACTGGCAGTAAGTGGGTTACACAAACCAAAACAAAGGCAGACAGAACGAACATTTTCAAAGGAGAATAACTTACTGTAGCAATCTTTCTCAGATATTTTCTTAAATATCTGCAAACAAATTATGGCAATTTTATGCTTTTGTAAAGTCAAAAACATGCGTACAGCAACTTTAATATAAAATCAGTAATTAAACTATTACATTATTTCACATATTTAAATCCTCTCATGTGTTCATTTAAGTGAAAAATAGTGTGGAAAACATGGCTTGTTATAATTATTTAATCAGAATTTTACTAAATGTTTTGGTAACACTTATTCGCTGTTATCTATGACTTTTCTCTCAGTAAATTCCTAATTTGCCACTTATCAATAGTTAGTAAAGTGGTTGTTACAGTAAGTTTAGGTATTGGGAAGGATTATGGATGTAGAGTAAGGTCTTGTAGAATAAGGCATTAATGCTTAATTACTACTAAATAATGGCTGATATTCTAGTGATATGCATGCTAATAGGCAACTAGTTAAGAGAACCTAAAATTAAGGGTAGGGCTGGGCGATATATATCGTACGATATATTATGCGCATCTCATCAGGAAAGCCGGTTCTTTGATTAGCGCTAAATCTCCGTCACCTGTATTTAGAAGGAACGCAGCTTATACACAGAGCCGTAG
>JAUMHP010000067.1:2655177-2675900 GCA_032361065.1 Enteromius trimaculatus
TTTAGCGCTAATCAAAGAACCGGCTTTCCTGATGAGATGCGCATAATATATCGTACGATATATATCGCCCAGCCCTAATTAAGGGTCACCAATATTTAACATGTATGCTCCTGAAAAACATTCCTATATATAAAATATATACATACTGTATAAACACACCCACATTGGTTTTTGTGGTTTATGGGGACTCTCAAGAAGCGTATACTCCGCTAAATTATATTTCCTATCACCCTAAACCTACCACACATGGGAAACATTGTGCAGAACTTCTCATTTTGTATTATTTCTAAGCCTTCTGAATTACAGGGACACTAAAAGTGTCCTCATAAATCACCTTGATGTTGTAATTCCTATGTTATACCCATGTCATTATACAAATTTGTGTCCCCATAAACTACATAAACATGCACACACACACACACACAAGGGCCATAAGGGTCATGTTTACAATACAGGAAGTCTATCTTAAGAGAGACTGTTATAAGCTATTTATTTGCACCACACACACACATACCCAAACTGTCTTTCTCTCTTCTGTGGAACTTTGTCTAGAGCAGGTGTCATGTCAGAATCCATCTGTGTATGAATGTCGTACGGGAGGGGGTGTCTTTGTCACACTGATCTCCTTCACTATCAAACAGCATTACCTCACCCGCCCTCTGGCCGTGTAAACCTAGAGCTGTGAATTATTCAAGGGAACTGGCCCTAGTTCACACACACACACACACACGCCCTCAGGACATACACATAGAACGGTGTTGTCGGCTGGCCTACGGGACATGGGGACCACTTTTAAACTCATGTGTCTCAATAACACATCTCATTTATCAATGCTCGGCCGTGCTCCAGACGGTAAGAGATGGACGTGAGCTTTTGTCCCGTGCTATGTGCGTAATCCACAAAACTCTCCTTTAAGAAAGAAAAACGTGGAGGTACAAAGCCGTCTCTTATTTCAGGTGCTGTCCACTTCTCCTCACCAAACAGGTTACTGAAGACACTCATGTCACATAATAAAACTCTTTGTATTCTGCATAGACCAAAACATGAAATATTCTAAAATTGCAAGAAGATTGTACATATTTTTATTTTCAGTAGCTTTGTTTAGTAGCTCACGCAGTATGGAGGTGAAGAGCTTGGGTGCGAATCATAAAACCACAAAACAAGTCATAAGGGTCAATTTTTTGAAAATGAGATGTATACATAATCTGAAAGATAAATAAATAAGCTTTACATTGATGTATTGTTTGTATTGGACTATATTTGGTTGTGATAAAACGTTGTCAATATCTGGAATCTGAGTGCAAAAAACCTAAATACTGAGAAAATTTCCTTTAAAGTTGTCCAAATGAAGTTCTTAGCAATGCATAGTTTTAATATGTTTACAGACCCTTGCAACCCTTGCAACCCTTGCAACTTAAAGCTGTTTTTACAATTGTTAACACTAGGTTTAGGGTATATTTCCAACATGACTGAGCATTAACTTTTACCGGCACTTCCCAGATATTTGAATTATGACCCAACGTAATACGCCCCTGAAGCTACGCAATAAAAGCTGATACAGCAATACTTGCCTATATTAACTTAAAAAAAAAACATGCCAGGGTCACATATTGATTAATATATAAATACTGGAGAAAAAGAACTCCCGAAACTTGTATCATTGATTTGTTCACTCCAAAAGTGAACAAATGGGACAACCTCCTCCTGTACACCACAGCATGATGAATGAGTAGGTCATAACGGTCTGTTCTAAAGTAAAGCAGGCCTGATACATTGAACTTGAGAGCATTCCTCTGGCGAGAGCTTTCTACAGTGAATGACAGCTGAATAGCGGGTGGAAGAAGATCTACAAACCGTAGAAATCGGCAATCATTCTTGATAAAATCCCTTGACATGAATTTCATCATCTTGACACTAATTTACTGCTAATCTCCTCATACACTGGGCCAATTATCTTACTACAAACTGGAGGTAAAACAACAACAAAAAAACGGCTTTACGTCAACGATTGATTTTGACCTATAGATAATTTGTACTTATCCTGAGTGACTGGATGAATCTAATATACTTTAAATGTATTAATGTGAATGTCACATACTAATTCTTCCTAAATCTATAGCTTTGTGGAGAAGAAAGGATACAGGTCCGTAGCTCATGAGAAATCTGTCTGAAAGCACTCCCATTCATCTCAATGGCAGTTGCTTGGTTGGCGCATGATGTAAGTGTTTACAATTCTACCATCTTTGCTCTATGACACACTGATTCGGATACAATTTTTGGGGTTGAAAGCTGGAGCTAGTCATCTGAACATCACCTGTTGCACAACTGAGATTAAAGTTGATACCTTTAAGTTTGCACAAATTCTCAAATACATCCACAACCTCAAATTCAAAACTGCAGGCTACAAATATTCAACAAACTACAACAACTCAGTCAACTGCGTCATGTCTTCCATAGGTACCTGCTTCACGCAGAGATTTTAAAAAGCAGCAGCTCTTTATAGCGTGTCATGATGTCATTCTTCCTTCCTCAACAGGGTGTGACCTGCTTACTCACTGTCCGTGTCTCATCCTCTCTCCTGACCCATTTCCTTCTTTAAAGCATCTGGGTGATCCCAAGACATTTTCCATGTGGTGGAGACACACTGTTTTTTTCCTTTTCAAACTTTTTTCAAAAGTTTTACAATATTCCAAAAAGGATTGAATCTGAATCATTGAAACGAGTCGTTTTTAAAACGCCAACCTGAAACATTAGCATATTTCTCGCCCACTTTGTCTTTGTCTGAAAGTGAATTCTTGGCCACTAGGTGCTACTTTTGGAGCAGTAAAAATATTGGTTTCCCCGGTAACGATGTACACAAAGCAGCACTGCACTTACAAGTGCTGCTTTATCAGGCATTACAGGCATGATGAACTAAAAATGAGACCAATGCCCGCAGATTAGCGTCATGTAAAAGAGGGGTTTGGAAAAATCAATCGTTAAACAAAGCGTTTGGGAGTCACTGAGCAAGTAGGAAAAAAAAATGCATATTATAAGAAAATAAAAGTGTTTTTTGACCTTGCATGCATGTATAATGCATCATGTTGTTGGGGACTCCTAAAACCAAAATATTTATAGCCCATAATAGGGGCACATTAATACCTCTTTAAACCCAAGTGAGCCTGCAGAAAGCAAAATTCATACCTTGTGGATCTTGGTAGATCTTCTACCTAATACGTAAAAAGAATATTGAGTGGAACAGCATTACTAGTTTGGTTTAATCCTTTCGAGGATACTTTCAAACTTATTTGTGGTAGTCATTACTACTTTTACATTAATTTTTACATAATTTTTCTTGTCAGTTTAAGCCAGTGAATTCCTAACGAAAGCACTTCCAAACTTGTGAAGTGTCGTTCGAGACATATACAAGTTATTGGAGTCAGAGAAGAAGATGTGGGTCTGTATTCACAAAGCTTCTCAAACTGCAGTAGCAGATTTAGGATTTGACTGCCTCCTGCCAAAGCTGCCTTTTTGTCTCTATATAACGGAGCACCGAAGTGAAACGAAAGCAGACTGGGAGACGCTTTGTAAATGCGGACCCTGAGACCGGAAGGATAGCAAGAACCGCCACCGCAGAGCTACGCTAGGTCACTGGATACGGTACCTCCTTATGAGTGAGCTCCAGCCAGGCGGTATAGAGATGGACGCGCAGCACCCCACTGGAGTCCAGCAGGTGCAGGCTGTCCTGCGTAAACCACGGGAGAGAAAGCGGCGATTAGAATGTACGATGAAGCCCTTCAACCCCACAGATGTTGAAAGCCCTTTTAAAGTAGCAGCAGAAGCTAATAAAACCAGCCCCAAAGCACTTTAACCTTTAACAGAGATGTATGGATGCTACTAAAACGGCTTACTAACACAACCACAGACTAATGACTTGGTTTGATTGCTTAGTCCGACCCAAGTAAAGTTCCATTTGAAATACTTTTGTGTCCGTGTTTAGTCATCAAAAGCTATGTTTACATGGAGCGACAATTAAATAATACAAAAAATGGTAACCAGTTTACTCTTTCATAAGAGGTTCGACACCTGTAATCTCTCACTGTGGTATAAAATGCTCTTATATGAATTGTTTTTATATTAAATGTTCTCACTGTGTATTTTTAATGTGTTGACTCAAATATCTAGTTATAGTATGTGGAAAAAATCTATATATATGGAACAGTAATTTCCACAAAATTAATGTTTTCCAGCTTCTATAGTTCATGACCTCACAGTAAACCTGCCCGCTTCCGTTACACCCATCCGTAGGCTAAATTAAAAGTGACCTGGCTCCTTTTACTTTGACCTTAATGCTGTTTGCTTGGCTCTTAACCCTAAATCCACTCACTTTACTTCTAATACAGTGCAATTGTCTTTATTAGGCTGTTTAGGGCAAGTTATATAGCATGTTAAAACAGGGGATAGTTTATTCTTTGCCAGATTTTTTTTTTTTTTTTTAAGATGTACTCAAGTACTGGCACCCTCTTAAGCTGCTTTGTGAACCAATGTGCTTTGATCTCATTCTTAAAAGTGATTTAGAGATGAAGCCAAGCTGATGTGAATTGAGGTTTTCTGAATCATTTTTTATGTTTTTATTTAGTACACACTGATACACACATAAAATTTGTTAGATTTAGGTATTGAGTAGGAGTAGGGATGTAGAATAACTTCATGTTGAATAACGCATTGATATATGCTTAATTAGCACTGATAAATGGCTAATATTCTAGTAATATGCATACTAATAGCAGCTAATAGGTGTAACCGTAAAATAAAGTGTTACCGACCTTTATTATTTTTACAAAATGGCAATGTCACAAGGCCAAACTAGACACACATATATATATATATACTACTAATATATTTGTACATCTGAAACATAATATTTATATTTATATTTATTTGAAAATAATATTTATATGGGGATGTCTGGGAATTTAGATTAGTGTCTGTGATATATATCCAGCATGTAATGAGCACTAAGCTGGAATCCAGTTCTAAGCTGCAGGAAAATTGAAAGGTCTGAAATTAACTGTGAGAACTGCAATGCAAGCAGTCACTGTAAATGCAGAACCGTGCAATGATATGATCATGATTTTGTTACACTTGCATACTCTAATAATCATAAAATTTACAGTGCACTACCTTGTGTTAGTTTTTTTTAATTATGCTCAACCATATCTGCATATATCTGATCAAACATATAGTAAACATTGCAATATTGTTAAATATTATTATAACGTACAAACCATCTTCTATTTTTTAATTGGTTCTTCAGAAATCATTTTAATGATTTAGCTTATTTAATGAAATAGTCTAAATGTCTTTAATTTAATTTAATTAAATAAAGAATATTTATAAACATAACTGTTACACCATATGGGCCTCATCACAATGTATTCCAGGACTGCTTTCTCCTAGGCATCAAATATATTAATATTATATAAATAATATTTATCTTGCCTAAAATGGAAAATTTTTAATGGTCAAATGTTGGTTTCACACTTGTCACGCCCCCAGGCGTGCCGTCAGGTCTTGTGGTTATGTTTTCTGTTCTAGTCCACGTGATTTGTGTTTATTTTACTTTGCCCTCGTGCGCTGCTGTCTCTTGTAACTCCGCCCCGGTCTTTAGCGTTCATTGTTTCCCAGGTGTTGTAATTTTTCCTGTAATTAGTTTGTCTATTTAAGCGTCTCCTTTTCAGTTTAGTCAATCGAGTGTTAAAGTAATGTTATGTGATTATGTCCGTGTTTGTGGATGTTTGACTCCTGTATCACCCGTGTTTTGCTGCCTCGTCAGCGGTTTGTTTTCTTAAAGTAAAGTTTAGCATTTGAATCCTCGTGTCCTTGCCTAGTGTTCTGCCTGCATCGCAACACAAGCTTCACACATCACGTTACAACACTGTTTAAATGTAATGCAAACTTTTTGCATTAGAATTTTTTTAGTTTAATTTTAAGTTTAATTCTGCCTTTTTGATTGTGACATCATCAATGAAGCATCTATTCGCACACCATCAGACAGATAGACTGCTGTCATAATGATAACACCTCTTCAGCAAAACCAAAATGTCTAAAAGAAAGAAACACAATGAAGCCATATTGCTTCCGATCACAATTCTCAACATTGCCACAAGGGGTGCTATATCCGGTCTTTTTCTATGGTCAGTTTTGTCTTTTAAGTCTAGCATGGCAGTGCAACAGTTCGTAAAAAGTTCGACCAACAAATTGGTTAAAGTTGGTCTAAATTCATTTGTTTCTGTGTCTGTAAATAAAACATTTTTAACATTTTGGTCACAAAAAATAGCGCCACAAACGCATTATTCTTCTGACTCAACATCCGTTTTGAAATGAATGTATTTGCAGTGTTCTTTGACATAGCACAAATTCTACTATATAGCCGCCCACAGGCTTTTATATATTCACCCTCTGACCCCATAAATTAAGCACTGGGCATTAGTATGAGTAAGACACTTGTCTTTCTCTAAGTTCCCTTAAGTGCAGCGGTACCTTAAAAGGTTCTGAAAGTATGAGCAGATTCCATCTGAAATCCTCTGAAATCCCAACAGACCTCTCTCTGGCACTGTGTGGAGGTGATAATCAGGGAAAGCATTAACTGATTGCGAAGGAATGTCTTTAGATCTGGACAGTATACCCACTCCTGACAGTTCTCACACTCCGCGAGACATGGCATGGTTTCTCATCCAACTCTAAACGTGGCCCTAGTGTTGGTTATTCTCACAGAGACTGGCTGTACTGTGCCAGTGTGTGTGTGTGTTTAAACAATTCACTATGGTAAATCACTGCACACACTCGACAACAGCTGCAGGCTGTCACGCACTTGCTGCGTCTCTGGCCTCCCCGTGACATTTCACTGTGTGTGTGTGTGTGTTTGAGGCAGGTGGAGTATTTTTGTCATAGTGATGTGTGAGGACTCCCCTTGGCTGGTGGTCTAACGCCTTCTCAGCACCCACTATGGGTTGTGTTTATTTAGTGCCTTGTAAACGTGTGTGTGTTCCACCAATAGCAACTCAGACAAGAGTTCTTCAAACAAGCATGTGCTCAATCACAACAAAAAAAGCAAATACTGCATAACAAATAGCATGATGCATAGGGAACAATTTACACTGCATGCTAAACACGTTTTTTTTGGAACTTATACGGGTCCAAAACTCTATCACACGATGCTGTGGTGTATTGTGTGTCTGCGAAGTCCAGATGCTTTACAAATCACAAAAATCCAAGGATTTTCTGTAAAATTCATATTCGTACTACAAAAATGTAAAAGTTCTATTTCGAAAAAATCTTATCTTAAAATCGTATTAAAAGCTATAAAAAACATATGCTGGTTGGGTATGTTTTGAAGCATGGAAGCTGGATTAAGCCAGTCCTAAGCTAGTTGTAAGCTTGGTTATTAGCAAGTCCTAAAATTGATTAAACTGGGCATGTGCTGGTCCTAAGCAACTAGCTCCTACTCAGGACCAGCTCATAAACAACTTACAACCAGCTTAAGGACCAGCTTAAACCAGCTTCCATCCTTCAAAACATACCAAACCAGCATATGCTGTTTTGTTGTCAACAGGGTTATAAAGAACTTAAATTCTTCTGTTGTTGCATCTTTAGAAAGATCCAACAATAAACCAGTCTGAAATATCGTCAACTAATGCCATTACAGAAAACTGCATTAGCCTCTATGCAGTGAATTAAAACATCTCCCTTGAAACTCGAGACCTCCTCACTTTATACGATTACAAGGATATGCTTGAAGAATACGTGGAAAACAATCTTTAAAGCAGGCTTATGAAACTCAAGTTGGAGTCTCTTACAAGCAGGAAGACTTCTGGCACATCACAATGGGATATTCAGTTTCTGATGTTCTGGGCTCGGAAGAGTCGAGAATCACAGGACAGAAATAAAGACGACTGTGTCTTTTGTTACCCATGTGCATTCGTTTTTTTAAAGCTTTACAAGAATCCAGTGGCCTCCAGTTAGCAGATTGACTTTCTGAGACTGTCACATGGAGAGTGCAACGCTAGATAAACTCTAGTCGTAATCTTCTTGCGGGAGAGTAAGCGACGCATGCAAAAACATGCTAGTAAGCGCATTTAGACTTAATTGTCCAATGTCGTGCTAACATGCAATTGCCTTTGGGTGTGGAAGCATTTGAAAACAATCTCCAGTTGAGTGAAATGCAATACAAGTCAAACATGGAGAATCCGATAACTGCTATTAAATAATCTCCTATCTTCCTCAGGTCTCATGCAAGTGGAAAGTAAGAAAACCATTGTGGGAACAAACAACATTTGTCCTGTTTTTCCAGAATAAGTGAGAATCTTTAGGAACAACTCAGTTCCAACACTTAAAAGCAAAAGCAGATTTAACGTCTTACCTTGTTGTAGTAGTGAAGCTGAACCGAATGCCACTGGCCATCGCTAACTCCACCCGGTACAAAAGGTGTGACAGTTGTTTTAGTCTCACCTAGGAGAGAAAGGCAAGAAATAACAATATTAATTTGAATGATAGGAGAAAGGAAAGAGCATTGTATATGCAAGCTACTTTAAAGTATGAGTAGGTAAGTACAGTTTCAAAGTTTTCCAACACATTCAAGCTAAGCTTTTTAAAGATTAAGTTAGCTATACAAGCTGCTAACAAAAACTTGAACAAATTAAGTTCAGTCTTGACAACTCTAGGAAGGATAGGCGTGATAAAGTACATGACAATGTTAATGCATTTGGCCTTGGCGGAATAGATCTGCTACGCTGCTGCTACTGCGGCAGAGCAAGTACTGAGATTTGCTACTGCCAATACAACCACAACATACTGCTGTGAGCATTTAAGACATACTGCCACTGCAAGTATAACATACACAAAATAACCCCTATATAGAATACATGAATCAGCTCATAGCAGATCTATACAGGTGGAGCTGGAGAAGGTGTAGGGTACGCTGCATACTGCTACAGCAAGAACTAGCCATATATTTGAATGTTGAGCAGCGAGCTCATTGGTTAACGATACAGGAGAGAACCATGTGATAATGAAGTTATTAGGTCAGATTTAGTTAGACCTATCAGACTGCACCATCTAGAGTTTCATGTCGGAACTCTTGATTTACACTAAATATGACTAATAAAAGTGGTCAAATAAATAAATAACAACTTATTTTAAATGCCAATTAGATATTTAGCAAAAAATTAAGGGCTCAAATTAATCTGTAAATCTTTTAAACTTCCTGTCTGAACAAATATGCTAAAATGCATTTAGTTTCTAACATTGCATAGTTGGAAACGTTGGCAAAGAATTTACTACAAACATCCATCATGTTACAATTATGAGTATAAAATAAAAACAGACTTCCAAGAATGTGTTTTGGTATGCGATAAAGGTGTTTCTTGTATAAATTATGGCTTTGCCACCTCTGGACCAATATAAAGTCACTAAGTGACTACAGCACAAAGCTGCTAACTATTAATCACGTTTAGATATTCTTTCTCATCAATGGAGTTCATTCAAAGGGCAGGAGAGCAAAAATGTAAACTGGATTTAGAGGAATATTTACCCAAGGCAGGAGCCCCTACTAGTATTCATAAAGAATGAGTAAAGAACAACCAATCATTGTAGCCTCATTGGTAAACAATTGCAACATCGTTTAAGCTATATACTAAATTAATGTCTTTGTTTATTACCCTGGCGCCCTATAATCACTGAAAAACTAAGAATGGTGGGCCAGACTACTGAAATGGTCAAAAGAACAGTTTTAGTACAAGTATCATGGGTTACAGCATGTAAAACAGGCTCCACAGCATGACACAGCATTGTTCTCTTTGTCTGGGAAAGATTTATGTGTGCTTTAAGATCAACAGTCCCATTATAGGGCTGTGCTCTTCTTGTGTTATTTATAACCACCTGTGAGCTTAAGTGTGTGTGTGTGTGTATGTCTTCCCCTACACATGCATGGACGTATTTGGAAAGACCATCTGGGTCACAGCATAGCCTCATTAAAGGTTCGGACACTTTAGAACTAGTAAACCCCTTTGTCATAAACACATTCACCTAAAGCAGTTTTCTCTCTAAGTAACACATGGCTACACAAACAAGCTGTTTAACGTAGCATGATGTCACCTCATGTTACCATATATATTGTCAACACTTCTGTCTGCTGTCCCAGGAGTGAATGTGACATACAGGGAGCAACAAACTCTATATGAATACACAAAATACACTGCTTGGCTGACATATTGGAAGTGCATGGTCCTTTTGTACATGCTTAAGGTGTGTTACTATTGTTGTAGCAAACCTCAGTACTCCAGGGGATGATAAAGTTACCTTCATATGTCTGTGTGATTAAACTGGTGGTTATTATTCATGTAGCTATTTGTAAACATGTTGAGAACTTTATCTAACAAGCTCTGCAAAACTCTCCTTAAATTCTTGTTTTGACATAACTGTAGTTGAAAAAAATTGGCCATAGAAAACCTTATAATTTGTTGTTTACATTAATGCTGTAGCATTATAATGCTCAGAAATTGCACTTTTACATTTAGGCATTGGGTAGGATTAGGGATGTAGAATATGGTAAGGCAGAATGTATACTATATGCATAGCTAATATGCTAGTAATATGCATGCTAATAGGCAACTAGCTTCCTATGCTAAAGTGTTAGCGGCTTTTCAATTGTAACATTGATAGGACTATTGTACCGGCTGAGAAGGTGAGTTGAATCTGTTCCTCAATGATCTCCACAGCTATGAAGTCGTGTTTCTCATTAAAACGACCGTTGTATAGAAGAAGGGCGTTTCTCTCTCTTGTGGCAAACCTGGACAGAAAAAAACATTGATCAGAACAACCAGAACTACAGGTTTTATTAAATGTTTGCACTACCCCCTCGTAAATCTTTACATGTATGAAGATTTGAGTGCACTCTCATTTGTTAGAATTCAAGATCTAAAGCTACAAGAAACCTCCAAACCAGACAGAAGAAATAACATCTATTAATCAAGAGAGGAAAAGAAAGAAAATGAGGGGGGAAGTGAACGTAAGGTCAGTGGTCTAGAAACAGGAAGTGGTTCCTTTGCCTGGGCAGCACATCCCACCTCTATCATATCTGGGACGTGGCACAAAGGACAGAGGAGTCAGAGACCAGCTGCTCTACTACAGGAAGATAATGCAAATAAGAAAAACACTGATAGTGCTCTCTCAACACATAGCCCTTCCTGTTTTTACCCAGCACAGGAGCCAAAATATTTCTCTAGTGACCCTGGCATTTGTTGCTTAATAAATCAGAACCTTAATTTTCAACTTTACAACGGTTTTAAACAATTAACCATATGTCTTTCTAGCTTTATAAATCCAACAGCTAACAGGCTAAAAGAAATTCTGCAGAAAGGGCAAAACTGATTTGAGCTTGACATCAGGATTATCCATGTCCGACCCAGAATGAGTAGAAGATAAGTCCAGGCATGCCGCCCAGCCAGACAGAGCTCAAGGGCTCCTTAGGCAACCTCTTCTACAAATTACACTTTACAGCATGCAAAGCTTCTGGCAGATGTGTCAGTGTAACAAAAAGGTAAACAGGGGCACGACACCGAGGTCATAAACAATTTTCTTGTCAATTATAGCCTATCACTTACATGAAGGAGACAGTGAAGTGGAATCTCTGTCTAAGGCCTCGGAAGGTAATAAAGGACTGTCCGGGAAAGCTGCGTGTCGTCATCTCGCAGAAAGGTTTCTCGTACTCTCCAGAGGGGCAGTTGCACGTGAAGCCGCCCACTAGCAGGTTGACACATTCACCTCCATTTTTACATACCCCGGGGACACAGCGACCAGAGCGGGCATCTATTTCACAGTTCTCACCTGCACAGGAATATCAGAAGTAAAATAAAGTTGTTCATTGAAAGTTAAATAATCAAGGTGTACAGAATTACTTGCAAATTACAGACAGGTGGGTTACACAAGGGGCTTTCGCACCATGTAGATCTAGGAAGTAGCCTGAAGGGTGGTTCATAGAGAACCAATTCCCCCCTCTGGCAATATTCCTGGCAGCAGGAACTCTGAATTGGCTGATGGTGATATGTTGATGTGAGTCATTAATTTGCATTGTGAACAACCAGTGAATAGAGGATGCCATGATCAGAGCTAATTTTATTATGTGTTGTGGGTGATAATGGAGATGGAATGCGCGCAAGTGGGTATATAAGTATATAAGGGTTTCTTTTATAAATTTTAAATTGCCAAAACTTGCATTTTTTTCACATGTTTGTTTTACTCTTTTGGGAGGTGATCTAATTTTTTGTGACTGGAAAATAGGTGGAAAACTGACAGGCTTGTGCTGCAGTTCTGTTGATGTTTTGTCCTCCGAGTCTTTAAGCCAGTCAGGTATCTGAAAGCTATGAATTGGTACTAAATTCTGCAGGACAGTGGCCCTCCAGCACTGGACTGCTATACTGGCCTTACTTCAAAATTTCAGCCCTGACTTAGTCTCAGCTTTCCATACGGAAGCACTTGACAATCCAAGAGTTCCTCTATGGCACCACCAATTCCCTCACCGAAGATGGACACACAGCTCATGCAGTGTTATATATCAGCCATTATCCAGACAAGATCTGGACAAAGGGTGTTTATGTGTGGCGGGGGAACAGGATGGCAGTCCCTGTGCCTATAATGACCCCTGATTTCCTTGGGATAATCTTTCTCTTGAAGGGAAATAGACAGATCGATTTCACTCTAATGTGAGAAAGCCAGAAAAGGATAGATGTTGAGAGGCAGGCTGTCAACGCTATCATAATGGATGCAAAATATCTGGAGTTGAACTGTGAACTTTAAAGAACTGAGGGAGATGATTAGAGGGGTAATTGGCCTTGATAAAGAAGGGGGAGGTGGTCAGGAATGGCAGAGGAGCCTCCGAATCAGATATAGTCTTTCATGTTTGTCATTTAGACACAAAGCTTTATTTGACATGGTAAGATCTTTGCTCAAGACTTAATAAGTCTTTCACAGGTGGACACACCATTCCACTTGTTTGTCCACCTGTGACATAGACACCCTTACTTTTGGTTCTGAATGCAGAGGCTCTGGTGGTTTCCCTATTTGCGGTCTACCCTAAATGACTGACAGTTCTACTCTTTGGTTCCCTCAGCATTCCTTCAGCTCCTGACAAAACACCGCTCCCTAACCACAAACCACTGTACCCACACCATATTCCTGCAAGCGTACAGGCTAAACACACAAATGCAAAATGCCATAATCCTATCCACGGAGATCTAACTAGCTACAGAGTTCCGTTCCAGCCTTAACTGAACACTCCTACCTGCAATCATCAAATACTTCTGATGATCTTAACTAGCTGGTTCATTGTTCGATCAAGGTTGGAGCTGAACTTTCAGGATGGTAGATCTCCAGGAAGAGGATTGGGCCCCCATGCCATATATTGTCTTGCAAACTCACCTGCAAAGTCTTCTAGACACTCGCAGGTGTACCCTCCTTCTCGACTGCGACAGATGCCGTTGTTGCGGCATGGACCTGAGTAGCAAAGGTCAATTTCAGTCTCACAGTAGTCGCCGGTAAAGCCAGCCGGACAACGGCAGCGCAAGCCATTAATGGGATGGATCGGTCTGAATAGAACAGTATCAGATGCAATGAAAGGTGGAGAGCTATCAAACTTTAATACAGAGACGCATTTCATGTAGTTCTCGCAAGGTTCCCGTAGGCAGATGTTGTCATCAAATGGAAGGACACTTTGGCTGGAGATTTTCTGTAACAGAGTTCGGTTCAGGTAGATTTGCTCCTGAAGTTCTTCCGAAGGGAAGTAGCGATCCGGCACTCCTCCAGGAAGCAAAGCTGAGAATGTGACATTGAGAATGTTGCCGCTGACATCTGTATCATTCTGGACGTTGAAGATGAAAACCCCTTCTCGACTAGTTGAGAGTATTGCAGCTACACCTTCGGCGAATAGAGAGAGCAGCGGTGATAGGAAACGTTCCTGGGACATGTTCTCCAGACGGACGGTGATGCTGTTCGTTAACATCTCGTCAGTGATGATGGTCACACGGAGAGTACAGAAGGCCGTCACTTGGTGGATCCCATCTAAAAATGACAAAAAATAAATCAGTCACATTCCATAAAAAACACAACCTGCCTCTAGTCTTAGAATTCTGAAACATTGGAATGTTTCAGGTGGAAGCCAGTTGCTTCCGGAAGATAAGTATTCTCTTTTCACACTAAGAAAGTCTAAATACTGTTTTGAGTTGGTGAAGAAAGCATGTTAACAGACAGGATTACTCCAAAGTTCCACCACAATTAGACAGATCATCATGGTATCTTGCTTCAGGACACAAACTCATTTTCTCTGTTGGAACTAATGCTATAAAAACCTCAGAAATGATGGAAACTTGACAACCGTAAAACACAGTAAATACTTTCTTCCTCGAAAGTGCAAAAAGGATCGGAACACTCCATGACAATGTTTAGCTAGCAGGCCTGTACACTTTCAGGATGCGTTCACATTGTTGTTTTTTAAAGCATATATCACTAAGGTCAATGGCCGTTTAATTGCTTAGCAACAGACAACAGTCCTTTATGCTACATTAGCCATACTTTTGCTGTACTTTCAGCGCAAATGCACATCATGCTTTTTTTCCCCCTTGTAACGTTCACTGTAAAACTTACTCATTTCCAAACAGATAAAGCTGTAGCATTCAATTTCATGTTTCAAACCTAAATTACTATATTCTGTAAAACAAACCTTTTAGGTTTTACAGAAATATAACACAGAATATCAAAATAATAACACTGCATTACATTACAATATAACTGTACTGCCTGTGAAAATATAGCATAGATAAAAAAAATAGCCGAAGTCAATAGCAGTCTTAAGTTGCATAGCCATACATCTGATCCAAATCTCCCAACTTTCATATGAAGAGGCTGGATTTGACAGGAAGCTCCCACAAGTACCACACTGGCTGTTCTGTTTTGCCAAGGAACAACTGCATAACAGGTGGTATATCCAATTAATACCCCCGGCAAAACAATGTGGCTAAGACCTTTCAAATATGGAGGTGTCGTGTGTCTTTGAGCTGAGTTATGTGCCTCTAAATTATATCGCTGCTATAAATCACAATGAGAAGGGGGTGTGGGATTGTCACCATTCCCAGTAAATGGGTCACATTCTCAACTCTGTCTGGTATGTAGTGCACTGTTTTTGGTCCAGTAAAATTGTGCAGGATGACATAAGCACATTGCCCTGACTAGAAGTTGTAGGCTGAACCTGATAAAGTTTGTTCATTGATTACATCTCATTTCTACTTCAGTTAGGTTTAAGGGTTGTTCTCTTTCTCTCTTTTTTGTTTTTAACATGAGCAGCAAATGCAAGATCACTAATGAAAATGTCTGCTGGCACCTAGCCTAATAAAACAGGAATATCCTTATTTACCAGTTTTTGCACTGTTCTGAGATGAAAGATGGATATAACAAATAGGTCTTTTCTCTGAGGTGGGGGAAATGTTTTTAAACACTGTATTATCAGACATAAGCAGCAGATCTTGGGCTGATTCCAAACTACACTAAAATAATCCAGACATTTTGACTAGAAATAATTTGTGTCTTCTTACTTGGTTTGACCCATTTGCTACATTACAATATCCTGTCAGTATTCAAATGTTTTGTACAAAAGCATGTGTTTTCCTGATTTTTTTCCTCACCTGACATAGCGGAGCGGTATATATTTAGTCTGTCAGCTGTTCACTTGGTATCAATGTAAAGCTCTGTTGCTGTCAATAACCAGGCAAAGGTTGTCATCATGAAAATGCTCTCATTTCCTCCTCATGGTTAAACAAATTGTGTTGACCCTTATAAAATAAGTACTTAATAAATAAATGACATAAAAGTACACTTAAGCATAAACTGAATGTAATAATTTTGGACACTTGCAGATTTAAAATAAATCTTAAAACTTAAGTACATCTTTATATATACTATACTACCCTTAAATGTGATACTTCTTTACAGCATATCATAATATTTCTAAACCACAGTCTATGAAAGTACAATGCATCAAAATAAGCGCTAATTAGTTTATGACCAGTATTAACTTTATGAGGCTGCAACAAACTGCTCATTATGATAACCTTTATTATTATACACACATACAGATAAACACAATAAATGTAATTTAATAGTGTTAGTGTGGTGCATGTTGATATTTAACTTGAAGTTGTTAAGTGCATGATTTGCCTCACACCTCATCTTATCACAGGTACTGGAAATAAGCCATAAATATCCCAGCATGCCTGCTGTTGTCGAAATGATTGACAATGGTTTCTTCCTCTAGTGTAACTCAAGCTGACTAATGTAATTACACAAAGAACACGGGATAACAAACTCTGCCATTAGCATTCCCTGTCATTATCCACAGCGGTCAAAGAGCAGTGATCTGACACAAACAGGACAGAGGGGCAGTGCCGTGTGTTTCAGAGTATGTCGGGGTGAACTGGCATGAAATGAGTTTTCCTCTTTTGGTAAAGGATGACTAAACAACTGGTATGCAAGATAAGAAGGCCTTCATTGCTCATCCTAAAAAGCTTTGCCTGATTTGTGGTTAAAATGGTTCAAAATAAGGGATATTTCTGAAGAAGTTCCTGTCTTAAATCAGGCATACAAGAAGAACAAACACAGTCTTTCATTAGAAGATGCTGCCCAGGGCAACAATGTTCAAAACAAGTTATTAAATGAGTGTAGCTGTGGCTGTTGTAGGTGAAACATCTTCAGGAGCCAATAAAAAACAGTTTCTGTGCCAATGTGACCGTCAGCATTCTACGGCCCTCCCTCAAGTTCAAATGTTTGAATCATAACAAAGGAAGCAAAAGTGCCGCCCACTGAGCCAATAACACTCGAGGATCCTGCCCGTGAATCCCTCCCATCTCTACAACTCAGTGACCTGTTTTAGGTACGCTGAGGCAAAACCATGTGACTTTCTATTGTCTTGCTCTAATAAATACACACACTCATACTCAGGGTGTGAATTGTTATGTATCCCGGTGTATGAAATTACAATACTTTTTGTTATTATCCATTTCATGTGTAATACAATACACCAGTAAATCAAATATTACAATTCACTTCCACGCGTCTGCACCTTTATATAAGATTCATATGCAAGATTTTTATTAAACACTGCTTGGAAATCGAGATGATTAAACGTGCAGTCATGCGTTAATAAAATTGACCATTTTCGTGCCACTGCATATGACGAGATGAAAAAAATGGACACTTTGTGACTCACACAAAAGGAACACAAAAAGTAATTTGTCCTAGACAAGCTGTAAAACGAGAAGTGCTGCAGTGAAAAGAGCGGAAAGAAAGAGATACTGAATTTGTAGGAATTGCTATTTATTTATTTATTTAAGTATTTAAACATTTATACAATAAGTAAAATTAAGTATTTTTTTTAAGAAATCTAGTGCATTTTTGCATTTTACTGAACTGACAAACAATTTAAAATACATAATGAATACACTAGGTAACAATGAAACAGTGATTTCCATGAAATTAGAGAATGTGGGTGAATGGGTGTATATAAGTTCAGTCCGGACGCAGGTGTGAACAGGTGAAATGCTGACGGTGATCTCCATACGGGCCCCTCAGACTGATCTAAACACCTGCATCTGTCTCTACATGCACCGCTGGCACGAGAATCACAATGAGATATGGGAAATGATGAACTGAAGAATATCGATAAGCTATTCAATGAAGTACTAAGAAAAAGCTAACATTTACTATGCAAAGATTGTGCATCCCTACTAAAACATGTTAAATTACATTAAAAATGGCCCTTACAGAGAGCTACAACTGGGAAAGTTGTAAGATGTAGTAGGTTCTCAGTGGTATAAAGCCGTGAATGAGACTTGCATGTTTTTCTGTTGGTACTTTGCACAGTACTCAAGGTGTTTCAAATAAAAACACGCCTCAGAGTCATTGATTAACTGGAATAATGACACTGAGAGAGGGGATGCAAGATTCTTGGCCTTCCAGAAATTGACCCTGGCTGTAATTTTCTTTGTCAAGACAAATTAATCACTTTTTTTGTGATAAGGACTTCACTTGTTATTGCCGAGCTAACAAAGGGATAGATAAATGAGGTTGATTTTATGCAAGGCTTTGAGGGCCATGTTCAAACATGTTTGTGGTTGTTGTGTTTGGGGTGGTTCTTTTGAACTCACTCTCTCACACACATACAAAACCTCCAATTTCACACCTTACCCCATCTATGAACCCCTCTGTCCCTCACCACAGGGAATATGAGGGTGAGACCTTGTTAGATGCACTTGGTGTTTCCGTCGGCCAGATGGGACCAGGCGTTTAATGAATGGGTAAAATGAGATTACAACTCGTTGACATCATCACCACCACCTCGTCTTGCCTCAAATCCAACAGATGGAGCAGAGTGGAGGACAAGCATTTATTTTTTAACGCATTTAGAATCATAAGGCTATTGATTGTTGGTGGAGACCCATCTGGAAGATACAGAGCAATTATAGAAGGGTGCATCTTTTAAAATGTTGAATGAGAAGTTTGAATGTATTAACTTTAACTGAATTCAGCATACGCTGTTTTTACGATCAGTGTAAACTCACCAAATTGGAGCCATTGTTGAATCAAGTATTTATTTTTCTTTTGCGCACAAAAAGTATTCTCGTAGCTTCACAAAATTATGGTTGGACCCCTGATGTCACATGGATTATTTTACAGATCTCCTTGCTACGTTTCTGAGCCTCGATCATGCAAGGACATTATGGGACTATTTGTGTTCTAACAGGTCTGGAACAACATGAGGGTAAACTTATCTTTTAATATGATGTAATGTTGAGTGTCAGTGTACAATGTGGCTTTAGTCTTTAAAAGGTGAAACATGTTGCAAAAGGTTTCAACATTCCAAAAATAAAAATAGTACAATATAAACTGCAATTTAAGTTGAACAATTTGTTAATTTGCTTCAAATTAAATGAGAGTATGTAGTCTAACTAAGTATTGCTGTCAAACTCCCTAAATATGAACTGCTGCCAGTTAACATATCAGGGTAATCCAGCACCGATAAGGGCGTCTGGTTGTAGATGTCTGCTATGACAGCTCTAAGGAGAGAGGGATGAAAGATAGATAGTGGAGTAAAGAGATGATGAGCCAGAATAAAGTGCAGGCGCCTACAGTAGCCATAAGCAGGCTCAGTTCCCAGAGAGGCACACTTGAGTTTTGAGAGAGTGCTTCATGCTGACTTTGAAAACTCTCTTGTTTGTACATCAAGAGTGGATGACAGTAGGGACACATTGCTGCCAAAAGTCTTGTCCAACTCAACATCCTCTACACAACGAGGGTGGCTGGAGTCATGGTATCTTTTCCTGTTCCACTCGCCATTGAAAGCGATGCATGCCTCTGCCTGGCTTGCTGGGATTAGTCGGCTTTCACATGGGCGCACTTTAGAGAAGGGCCGCACGCACACAAAAGACTTTATTCATCTTGGGGAACAGGGAGGAGGTGGGCAGACTGCAGGAGTACATCTCTCCAGCCTGTAACAGGTGGGATTACAATACAGACCTGAGTGCAGTGGGAAAAATCCTGGAGTACAGGGGTCGGGTTGATATAAAGTAGACTCTATGTTTACTGTACATACTACTGAAATGGATTTTCAGTAGTTAGCAGTGTTCGGACTATAAAATTTTATAAGACTGATTAAACCAATTCAGTTTTTAATTTAGCATTCTGAATACTGACACAATTTTTCCGTAATTAAACTAGGGTTCTGTGAAATGTATATTTAGTAGTCAATTTAGCGTTCAGACTACTGAAATGGATTTGTACTGGTTATTGCTCAAACTACTAAGATGGATCTTCAGTTTAGACTACAAAAAGTAGCTAGAAATACTTTCCAAGTACTGAAATTAATTTCACAATATACCTTCCAGGCTGTTCAAATTCATTTTCAACTGAATTGAATTTTGAGAGATGAAAAGTAATTTTCAGTAGTTAGCGATGCCTTCCGACTACTAAAACTAGTTCAGTACTTTAGTGTTCAGAAATTAATCTTCAGTACATAATATAGCGTTCAATTTTGCTGCCAGACTACTGAAACTGATTTTCACCAATAAAAATCTTTGTAGCCAAACAAAATTGTAGCCGGTTACATGTTCAGACTGCTTAATCTTATTCAGTATTCAATTCAGAATACTGACATTTATTAACCTAAAGTTCAGTGAAATGTATATTTAGTAGTTAATTTAGCTTTCAAACTGCTGAAATGAAAGTTTTCAGAACTTATCCTAGTGTTCAGTTGCGACACACTGCTTAAATGGTTTTTTAATAGTAATCCTAGTGTTCAGACTACTGATTTGAATCTTTATTAGCTGGTGTACCGCTTTTCTGGACTTTCAAGTATTCTGAGAGTTAGTTAAGCTTTCAGACTACCGAGGTTGATTCAGTGGTCGATTTAGTATTCAGACTACTAAACTGAATTTTAACCTGATCTATAATGGATTTGTAGTTTGACAGACTTCTGGAATGGGTTTTCAGTAGTCAGTTTATCTTTGAAACTCATTATACATCTAGTACACTGCACCAACCTGTTCTTAGGTTGCCTGTTTGTTTTCAACATGTTCAGTCTGTTATGACAACATGATACAACTCTTTGGATAAGTATTTCTCATGGAGTAATATTACTCAACCCC
>JAUMHP010000067.1:2840880-2866249 GCA_032361065.1 Enteromius trimaculatus
TCTGGACAGCAGTCAGGTCGGCAGTCTTACCCATGATTGCGGTTTTGAGTAATGAACCAGGCTGGGAGTTTTTAAAACCCTCAGGAATCTTTTGCAGGTGTTTAGAGTTAATTAGTTGATCTAGATGATTAGGTTAATAGCTTGTTTAGAGAACCTTTTCATGATATGCTAATTTTTTGAGAATTTTGGGTTTTCATGAGCTGTATGCAAAAATCATCAATATTAAAACAATAAAAGGCTTGAACTACTTCAGTTGTGTGTAATGATTCTAAAATATATGAAAGTCTAATGTTTATCAGTACATTACAGAAAATAATTAACTTTGTTACAATATGCAATTTTTTTGAGAAGGACCTGTATATATATATATATATATATATATATATATATATATATTGTGGCCAGGCAAGGAACGACACGACAGAGCAAGAACTTTTGCGAGCCCCGAAGGATGGATTTATTTACAATATGAAGAGAAAATGAGTGAATGAGTCCTGCCGGCGTCCTGGTGCTGTGACTGTCCGTGTTCTGCACCTTCTAAGTGCTCTGTGTGCTCGTGGTCCATGAGGGGTGGCTGCAGAGTCTGTGCGGTCACCCCGGGAGGAAAGGATCTGTGCTACTGGAGCCAATCAGTCACGGAGAGTCTATAAAACAAATGATAGAGAGCAGCGTCAATATCACACACCATTTGGAGAGGTTTCTCATCTTCTGATCCATCTTGCGGGTTTATATATCGCCTAATGAAGACTATAAGGCGTCATTTTGGAGCAGGATGGGGCAACTGAAGTCAGAAAGGACCGGTTCCGTGGTCAGCGCCCGCTTAATGGCTTGGAAGGCCCTCTCCGTCTCCTTGGTCAAGCGGATCCTATCAGGTTGTCCCTTCCTGGTCAGGTCTGTTAAGGGGGCAGATATAGAGAAGAAACTGGGAATGAAACATCGGTAATACCCCGTCAACCCCAAAAAGGCTTGTACCTGGGTCTTTGTAGTGGGTGTGGGTGCTTCCAGTACCGCTTTTACCTTCCGTTCCTGAGGTTTGATCAGTCCCCGGCCTACGGTGAACCCCAGGTACTTAGCTTCTTTGAACGTTAGATGACACTTGCAGGGGTTGGTGGTTAGCCCAGCCCGACAGAGCTCGGACAGCACCCTCTTCAGCCGCTCCAGGTGGTCCTCCCATGGCTCAGAGTGGATTATAATCTCATCCAGGTAGGCTGCTGCATAAGTTTTGTGGGGGCGGAAAAGGATGTCCACGAGTCTTTGAAAGGTAGCTGGTGCGCCGTGTAGGCCGAAGGGAAGGGTCCGGTACTGCCAATGGCCAATCGGTGTCGAAAAGGCTGTTTTAGGTCTTGCTTCAGGGGATAGAGGGACTTGCCAATAGCCCTTAGTTAGATCAAGCATGGTTGCATACCGGGCCCTTCCCAGGGGCACATCCACCCGGGGGATGGGGTAACTGTCAAAATGGGAGACTTCGTTCAGGTGCCGTTAGTCATTGCAAAATCTGAGGCTGCCGTCTGGCTTAGGGACCAGGACGATCGGGCTGGACCAGGGGTTCCGAGATGGTTCTATCACTCCCAGTTTGAGCATCTTTTGGTTCTCCTCCTTTATAGCATGCCGGCGGGCCTCTGGGACTCGGTAGGGCCCGCTGCCTGACAATGATGCCGGTTGCTGCTCCCAGGCCACTCGGGCTACATCGAGAAGTCCCCGGGGTTGGCAGCTAAACAGAAGTTCAAACGGGGTGAAACCAGTTGAGGCCTGTGGTACCTCTCGGATGCCGAACAGAATGTATGGTAACAGTTGATCCCAGTCCTTTTTATCTTCTGCAGCTACTCTTCGGAGCATCTGTTTGAGGGTCGGATCTGCTTCACCTTCAGAAGCCGACAGAAGTCAGCCATTAGCCAGGACATGAATGGGGTTCCCTGGTCATTCAAGATTTTGGACGTCAGTCCCACCCGGCTGGACAGCAGGAAGAGTTTCCGGGCGATGGCTTTGGTGGTGGCTTGCCTCAGGGGGACTGCCTCCGGGTATCGAGTGGCCAGATTTTGGCAGCGGCCCCACAATGCCCATCCCAATCTGCTCGAAGGGAATGGGAAGAGGAATGAGCGGGCTGGGGGGAGGTTTCTTGGGTGAGGTTTGCTGGCAGATGTCACAAGCCTGGCATTTCACAAACATTTCACTTCGGCCTCCAACACCGTCTGGGTCTTTCCTCGTGGAATTACCCTTCGCTCTGCGATGCAGTACAACAGACCGTTTTGGACTATGAAGTGTGGGAGAGGATGGGGTGTGAGAAGGACCTCCTGGCCCTCGAGAACTCGCACTTGACTCCAACAGTGTTTTTTGACTCCACGGTGCACGGTGTTCTGGACCCCAAGATGACCAGCCGTAGGGTGGGAGTGGACTAGCTCCAGGACCATTTCAGTCTTGCTCTTGGGAACAACCAGCAGATGTTTTGCCTCCCCCCGCCACTCTGCGACACAGTACAACAGACCGTTTTGGACGACGAAGTGTGGGAGAGGATGGGGCGTGGGGAGAACCTCCTGGCCTTCCAGAACTCTGACTTGTCCCCAACAATGCTTAAGCCTGTCATCGTCCTTCTGGGCTCTCCCGAAATCTCCCCCTACCGTGACCTACTGGAATACATAATAGAAGAGTTAGTATCATGAGAGGGGGGACTCACCATCTCTCCTACTGTCCGACATGAGCAGACTGGAGAAGCTCTCAGACCCCCACGATGGCGTCCAGCGGTTGCGAGGCTTGGCAGGCTGTCAACCAGCTCAGGTACCGTCTTCGGCCCTCTCATGCCGGCCACTTGCCTCATCGAGCAGGGCAGCGCTCTCAGCATCCGGTCAACCACTACCCTTTCAGCGACTTGGCTCGGTGATGGCGACCCCTCTAGGAGTCAGTGTTCCGCTAATCGCATCGGATCAGCGGCTTGGGCAGGGGCTGGCAGACGAGGTTGGTTTTCCCAGTCATGGAATCGCTGGGCAGCTGCCGTGGCTGAGAGTCCAAGGCGTCCAAGAATTTCTCTCTTTAGTTCATTATAATTATTTTGTGAGGACAAGGGTAAAGTAAAATACGCCTGCTGCGCTTCCCCCGAAAGCAGCGGAGCCAGCACCGCCGCCCAGCTACCTCTTGACCAACCCTCTGTGTTGGCGACAGACTCAAACATCTTGAGGTAAGCCTCTATGTCATCATCTGCAGTTAGTTTGTGTCAGCACAATATAAACATATATATAATCTTATTTTAGAAAACATTTACATGTTATTATCATACTAATACTTTTACACCTGAAACATGTAAAAGTAATAGAGTAAAAATACAGTGAGAATGTTTCCAGGATATTTTTCATGGCTGTCTCATGGGAGCATTTGTTAGCCCTGATTTGGCTCACTAAAACACCTTTAGTCCAGCAGGCTGACCACAAGTGGCCCTATGAGACCAGCGCTCACTTAAACACAGCACACCTTCTTGAGACTCTAATCGTTGAAACATCAAGCACTTAGATGCAAAGACACACAGGCACTCTTCAGACAGCTGAGATCTGAGGGGAAGCGGACCAACACTTCATCCAGTTTGACCTCTGCAGATCGTTGCAGTTTAGAGCTGTATTGATTCTCTCTAACCCCATGGACAGCTTCATCCTTCGATCCTGCAATGGCAATTTATTACATTCTCGAGCGCTCTTAACTTTACAGTGCTTTTATGATGATGTAATTATGTATGTAAATTCAGGGCGGAGCGTGCTTAAGTCTGTTAAGTGCCTATTTTTATGTGCACACACCATGGGTTAGAGTGTAAAATGTCAAGTAATGCTGAAGGTCGGCTATTTCAATCATTGCCATGTGGACAATAAGTGAATCAGATTGATTCAGAAGCTCAGTCAAAGAACTGATTAAAAACTGAGTCAGACTACACTGCTCATACTGTATTTTATTCAATAAAAAAATCCAGCTCAAGAATCATTTGTTTATGAAGACTCATATGCTAAATTTAAAGTGCTTGAAAATTAATAACACAAATATGTATGTGCTATGAATTCCATTCAGACAAACTACATGAACTGCTAACTTACATCTCTCAGCAGAAAGGTTTGAACTGTGAGATTAAAAAGCTTCAGTTACCTTGTTTTTTTCTGTAAACAAAACCTTTTTTTAATCATCATTGACATTCTATGTACATCAAGTTCAACTCACTGATAAATGTTTCCATGGAAACTATATGAAATAAATAAAAATAATAATATAACAATATTTTCAATATATTGTTTAAATTTCACAGATATTTATTCCTAGTAATTTTTTTTTTTTTTACTTTATTTAATCTCAGCAACCCCATTCTTGATAGTTTTTCTTCACCATAGAATATTTCCAAAAAATAACTACATTTTTCGTATCTGAGGCAACCAATTTCCTACCTAAATGTATTTGTTCAACATCTCGTGTATCATTTTGCTTTATTTTCCTGTTCTCACATAATTTATACTTAGCGCGTTTGTGTGTCCATTTAGTCTGTACTCATATATACCTCTGGATAACACAATCATTGTTTACATTGGTCATTAAGCTTGGTCAATTATACTTAGTCTACATGAGGCTTTAATATCTAACCGCATATGTCATATCATGCACTAGTTCGGGATTCGTCTTTTATCTGCTGAAAGCTGTTTTTTGTGTGATATAGTAATTGGTCTACTGAAACATATCTGCTTGCTGAACCCTCTGCTTCACGTTCAGACAGGCGCGTGCTTTAAGTGTGGCTAATTCTCTTGTTAAGTCCTTGCCTTTTAATGATAAATAAATAAAATTTCATTCAAATATTTAACAGTTAGGTGGCTTGAGGCAAATTATTTCCCAAGTGGCTGCACATGAGAGACAAGGGTATAAGTTGGTGTTTCATTCCAGAGGTAATACAGCAGCATCACAGCAATGAGATTTATTCTTATTGTGAATACGGTACCGGAAGAATTCTTTATAATTAGGTTTTCTTTTATTGTTTCATTGTTTATTTGAAGTAGTTCTTGAAGGAGTTCTTGATGTTGTTTGAAGCATACATAACTCCTTTTTTAGGTCATTTGGCTGTAACAAACATATTTCAGACTCAGAGTATAGCATGAAACGTTGGTTTAACATGTCATACCTTGAGAAGTGCAGTTTCTTTTCCTGTTTTTAAGTAAAAAAAAAAACAAACAAACAAAAAAAAAAAACAAGAACTCAATCATTAAATTAAATAATTAGGTAAAGATGACTTCTTTTTAAAGGCTCTCTATGCGGAGATGGAGGATCAGGAAATTCATCTGTGAGGCTCGGACTCAGAAAACACTTGTTCATGAGTAAATAGTTCAAATGTCTTCCTATTGTTTTCCCTCGACATGATAATTACCTTTGCTGGGGCAGTGCGGCAAGATTATTACGTTCATCTGAACGCAGAACTTTTTAGCTGCGCTGCGCTGATGGCTGCTCTCTCTTTGCGGCGGGACAATACTTGTGAATAAAACTTTTAGCTGCGGAGCGCGGTCTCGTGTTGTATTCACCGGTGCCGCATGACAATCTTTTAATCATTAATTGACGGATGTATAAAATATAAAAATAAGGAGAAACCTAAAACAGGCCCGCGTCTGAACTATGACATCAAAATTGGCCCGAAGCCCGGCCCGCATGGCATAAAAAAAGTCGGGCTCGGGCCTAAATGCAGGGCTCTAGCTGTGAGTGATTTCTCTGCCACTATCTGTGTAAGTTCTTGATGCTGTTTCTAATCCGAATTGGTTCTCATTTTCTATTGGTCGAGCCGACCAGTAGTGCCGCCCCAGCCTAACGCTATTGGCAGAGAGCAGCCTCCAACGTTTCTGATTGGTCAAAAGTGTCGAGGTCAGATTGTTTACAACTTAAAAACAACAACACATATTATTTTTGATATATATTTTCATAATATAATATTACATGACAACATTTATAAAGGCCTACATAATTACGCACCTACTTTGAAAAACACTGCAATCATTATCCAGGAGCTGATTTTGTTAAAAAATTATCATTAAAAAATAATGGCTTTTCTGTACCTAATAAAGCCATTTTATTGAAGTTGGCACACACTTCATATTTCTGGTGACACTTCATCACCTAGAGTTTGGCTAGGTGTAACTTTCAATAGAGGTTATACTTTATTGTGTTTCATAAATGTACTTCAACAAAGTGCATGCAAACTCATAAATGACCATACATTCATTTAAATGCATTAATGTAATTGGTTACTAACAGGCTAGGGTGTACGTTACTAGAAATTTCACCTAAAAGAGTAAAATCAGTAATCTTTCAAAAAGCGCTTGCAGAGAAATAAAACAATGAATAACACATTAACTTCTTTTTTTTTTTTTTTCAATAGGTCATTTTATTTAAAATATTATGTTACAATGTTTCAACCTACATGATGTTTCTTCAAAGTTTTTTTCCGCGTTTTATAACTCTGGTTAGTTTAACCTTCACACATTTCGGATATAAAACTATTGTTTCCCGATATTATTGTTAATTTATGCCATTATCTAGGCTACATTAAATAATGCATGCCTGTTTATCTCCTTCACATATGCATTATATCTTTTTCCATACAAAGCCCCTTCCTAAACCCACCATAGCAAAGGCCTTGTTTCAATCCCCTTGATTCAGCAGAAAAATAAATTAATGTTTTCAGTCAGAAAAGCTACAAAGACTCTGTCAGTACTACACATAAGCAGTAAAATGCACAGATGAAGCTTAGAACAAAGACATATAGCCGTTAAACATGTCAGTAATCGTCCCGACTCACCAGTTTTGGTAAAACCACTCAAAACATTAATAATACTTTCAAGGTGGGCCTAAAGTTAAGAAAACACTCAGTGGGTGGATAAAAGCTGGTTAGTGTCTTTAGTTTTAAAATGAAGCACTGTGATGATCTTAAATGCTTGCAGTTCAAGTTAAATGTCAAAAAAAACGGTAGTAATCGTCCATGTTATAAATACATTCTGGTACATTCATATTCTTTTTTTTCCCTGGCACACAAAATGAGAAACACTGACCAAACTATTCATATTTTATCGAGCTGGTGAACATTACGAGGTGGAACGTGTCGCACCTTCACTCCTGACGACAACACAAATTACACACGCGTAACACACAGGTCTTACTTTTTTTTTTCTTCATCCACATTGATTGGCTGAACTAATCAAATACAGAAATAATCAGGACTGAATACACAAATGAAGTTTTTTTGTAAATATGCTTAAATCACAGATGCTACTGTGCTGCTATGATAGGAGCCTTTACTCTAACCAGAGAGCAATCTGATGGAGAACACACACACACATATATAACAAACTCACTTATTGATCAGGGTATTGTAGCCAAGGTGGCTTAAGCATTTGGATGAGGATAAGCGGATTTATCACTGTATTGTGCTGGAATGCAAAGCTTTTGACTTGCATTAGACATGTATGTCTGTTAAAGGAACAGTTCACCCCAAAATGAACATTTGCTGAATATTTACTCACCCTCAGGCCATTCAAAATGTAAATGAGTTTGGGAGAAATCAAGCCTCACCAGTGGATCCTTTGCAGTACATGGGTGCTGTCAGAATGAGAGTCCAAACAGCTGATAAAAACATAACAATAATCCGGTCTCCAGTCCATCAATTTGCATTATGCTAAGTAAAAAGTGAAGAATGAATGAACAGAGAGCGGGTGCATTTGAATGTTCACGTGAGGAAATGATCTTTTTAGCTAAACTATATTTTAAGCACTGGTTCCACACTACTGCATTAAAAAAAGGAAGAAAGAGATACAGAAAAACAGCAAACAGACCACTCTGGGGAAAAAAAAAAGGCTGTTATTTTTAGTATTTGGTGGGGAATTTCTGAATTAATTTTAAAGCAATTGCCTGCTGCCTCAGTTTATTTTCAATCTACAACTAGTTTTTCTTCTTCATATCCTTTCAGCAGTTACGGTGTGGTGCTGTTGACTCTCTATGACGGAACAAGGGAAGTCTCTGCAGTCTTAAACAATAAATAAAGCTAAAATCAACTCAGATGAAGACTCCATGATGTTTCCTCTGAGACCAGCAAATAAACTGAATGCAAAAACAACTGTATCCTGAGAGCAGCTGCTAATGTGTTTGATGCTGGGGCCCCCTACAGGTCGCTTATGCAAACTACATCTATAAACACTCCTGTCGCTCCACGCACACACACTAACAAACACACACACTTCTCACTGCTTCCACACACACACTTGTTAATTCCTCATTTGACGGCAAATAAAATGAAAATTAACTCATTTTAGTCAGCAATAAAGCAGTAATGCCATCAAAATATCATTTTAGAAAGATCCCGTATTACGGTGACCTTGCTACACAAATAAATTTTTGTTAAGGCATGACTTCCCCCTCCTATATATATAGATTTAGGAACAGTTGCTGCTGTTCAAATCACAAAGTGGTCATTTGTTACCACGCTGCTGTGATAACAGAGCTCTAAAGTAGACTTACAGAAGAGCGTGTCTGCTAAACCGATGGCGTGGAAGATCTTTGTGGTATTTTACATGAACTTATGCGAGTTCAAAGTATCTATTGATGAAATGACAGCAGAACCCATTGGTGCGAAACATCCCCGCAGCGATAGTAATGCGTCTGCTTTACCACGATGAGGGCATTTTGCGTTGCCGTTGTTGTCATTTGGTTGCAGTTGTTGCATCTGAAAGGCACACTTTGTCTCCGTGGGAAACGTGGTTGGTATGGCGTCGCTAGGGTGTTGCCGTGGTAGGATGGTCGTTATGGTCTGCTCTAGTGTGATGATCCAGCGCAATTCCACAGGAGCTCTAGAGGGGAGTTTTAAGAAGTGGCAATCTCGCCCCCGAGGTGACGCCATCCCTTCTGCTGCTCCAGCGGCGAGAGGTAATCTGAAATACAGAATCCTTTGATTAGCTATACTGAACAAATGGTAACCGTTTAGAATAACGTTCCGTTGTAAGTCATTTATAAGTGATTAGTCAATAATGAAATGTTCATCTACAAAACATTCACAAATGATTAATAAGTGATTATTATGTTTAGTTAATTAATTTACAAGTCAATTACAAGTTGTGATATGTTGAAAGATACAAAAAAAACCAAAAAACTTGCAGACGATATGTTGGGTAAAGATGGTAAACACATGGAGTATTTTAGCACTGTGCACCTGTTTACCAGTTGAGGGTAAAACTAGTTCACATTGTAAGTAGATCCAACACACTCCACACAGAACACAAGTCTGTCCTAATTAGACAAAAGGTTTACACACTTTATCAAATTATTATATTTTTTTTTTGTGTGATTTTCAACATATCACAACTTGTTATTGACTTGTAATTAATTAACTAAACATAATAATCACTTATTAATCATTTGTGAATGTTTTGTAGATGAACATTTCATCATTAACTAATCACTTACACGTTATTCTAAAGTGTTACTGAACAAGGTATAATTTTTTTTTTTTTTTTTTAATAAATTCTGTTTCCTAGGCTAGGTCACATTTATACTCCATTGACAAAAGACATCCATTATTTTCAGTGGCCTCAGTGGGTTGACAAGATATTTCCGGAAAGTTCCGTAATGTTGTATTGCCCATTGAAACCAAAGCAAAATATTATACTGTATATAAATTAAAAAAAAAAAAAAAATCATAAATAAAATGTGTGCTAATTTCAATAATAATAACAAAATATTTCTTACATTTAAGTAATATATGCAATTTTAATAAAAATAAAACAATATTTTTTTACATTTAAAAATTATATATTAACTATATTTGAAATTATGTATACACAAACATTAATTATATGCATATTCAGTTAATTCATCTTTTAGTTGAGCAAAAAAAACTCTACTAATTAATGATTAAAATGTTAAGTTAATCATTAATTACTAGTGTGTTTTTGCTCAACTAATGCTTAATTGTGAACAAATTAACCATTAATTAATGCTTAACTAACGCATTATTCTGACCCCCTATTCTCAAGTGTTACCATATGTATAAATGGATATTTAAAAATATTTATAGATATTATGTTTATATATATTTTTATTTGCATGTGTGTGTGTATATGTATATATACACACACACACACACACACACACACACAAACACATACTTTTAATTAAATTACTTATAAATATCTACATAAATTACATTAAATGTAGTGCAAATACACACAAATGCATGTATACATTTAAGAAAATGTTGTGTTTATATATTAAATTTATGTAGTACAAATGAGTACAAATATATACACACATATTATGTTCACAAAAACTATTATTAATTGTTGTATAGCACTAATTTAAAGAAATAAAAAATGTATCAAATTGATCAAATGAATTTAGATATATTATTATAAATGTAGTACAGAAAAACATTCAAATGTATTGTATAGTTAATTATAGTTAATTTCACATATTCACTTCTATTGCACAAGTACATTTAAAATATGCCCATCTATTATTTGCTCAATGAATAAAACAGTATTCAATAATAAAAAGCACATTTGCTGGAGTATTTCCAATCTGTTCTAGCCTACAGTGCTCAATCAACCCATTTTCTGCATTTTGTTTTACATAATAAAGGAATAAATTTCCATTATTTGATCTTTTGAGAAGGTGCAGGGTTCATTTTATGCACTGATGGTTCAAATGAGCATCACACGCATGACATGTGACTCTGTATTTGATTCTTCAAGTAAGTGTGGTAAGAATGAACCAGTATTTCAGGTTTCAGTGTGAGTATGGTCATCACATGATAAACTCCCATAAATATATGTGTGTGAGCGTGTATGTGTGTGTGAAAAGAAAGGAGTGCAAGAGGTTTTCTTACCATTATTACTACAGTTCTTATTGCCTTTGTCTGAGGCCTCGTCTTCAACCTTTAACATATCAAAAAGAACCTAATTAATAACAAGAAAGATAAAGAAACTCTTAACAGAAATGTAAGTTATTAATACCTCTTTCGTCCACTTGAGCTCACAGAAAATCCTTTCAAAGCACTCGTGCATGTAGTTAAACTGGAGAAGGGAACACAAGCATACATAATTCAGGGGCTATTTCTGTTCAAAATCTTCTACGAAACATAATTCAACAGGTAAATAATGAAGCTCTAATTCTAATGTTTGGGTGACTTACATAAGGAGTGAATATTTTGACCCAGCGAGGTTTCTTTTCTCCGCGCACATATTCAAAGCAGAAGGCCATACCCTCTTCATCTGTGTCCCATCTCTGCATCTCTGACCATTCAAAGACTATCACCTGATTCTGTGAGTCACAGATAAAGTATTACTATAGGCACAACATCTTACAGAATTTGTTGATATGATTTAATATATAATATACCAGCCATATATATATATATATATATATATAGAGAGAGAGAGAGAGAGAGAGGCAAATGAAGCACTCTAGGGTTAAAAACTATTTAGGTATGTTCTGAGCATCATCTTCCCACCTCAAGAGTGCCATCCTCTGTGCAGGCATGCAGTTTGAAATTCCTCATACTGATGGCCGTGATCACATGACCTTTTCTCCGTGAGTCACATGCACAGTGAGGGAATGTCACCTCGTTATATCCCTCACATGAGCGCAAAAGACTCAGATACTAGAAAATTAAACACAAATGTTTATGTTAAAACACAACCTTTTTACTTGTTATTGGCTGATTGTGTTTTATAACAAAAAGGTAAAAGGTCATATTCACCCCAAAATCACAAGAAGAAGAAAGGAAAAAAAACAAATAAAATAAAAAAATAAAAATAAATAAAATAATATATATGTATAAAATTAAATTTTAGAGGAAAATCTATACATTTTATAAAAATGTTGCCAGGGCAACTTATTGAAATAAACTGATTTGTCCTAAAATTACAATTACTCAATCACTATCAGCAAATGTAAAAAAAAAAAAAAACACACTAAAAATTACAAAATAATTTAAAAAATGTAAAAAATGAAAAATATCAATAAACGCTGAAATAGTCAATAAATAATACTTTTTGTGGCCATTTTGTGCCTGTATTTTTACATTACACTAATTTCGCTTTAGAGTAATTCGAATTTTTAAGGGAAATATATTGAAAATTTAATTAAAATAAACTGTCTGAAAATAAAAAACAAATTGCTTTTAGGTTTGTGATTTTATTTTTATTATTCGTTTGGTTTGATTTTGAGGTGAAGTGGGGCCTGGATGTGTTATTGACAGGTTTCAACAAAAAGACAAATAGCACTTCTATGCAGCATTTTATGACGGATAAAGTATGAGAGACCGTTGTCATCTTTCTCTGTTCTGCTAGTTTTTGCAGCTGGTACGCTTTATCCTCTGCTTTAATGAATCCCTTCTTCACATCATCCTGAGCCTGGGAAAAAAAAAACAGAATGCAATAGAGAAACAGCTCTGACTGATATGATTATATGAAATTAAGCTGAGGAGTGAAAACCATGAATTTGTTTTAGAGGCATCTTATATGACTATAGCTATACAAATAAGCAGAATAAAATGTAAATGAGCAGCTGTGGTGTGGTATTAGATTAACCAGAAACTTTGCTAGCTGTACAAAGTCCATTTGTGCTGTTTATGGTCTGCATACACTGTAAAGTGTTTGTCTTTTTGAGGGACTCTTGTAGACTAAAACAATGAGTTTAATCTGGAGACAATATATATATATATATATATATATATATATATATATTTAATTTGCAACGAAGGAAGGAACTGACAATAAAGCACTGGCTAAGCCCACTGGGACTGACCTGATGGAAACAGTAGTGCAGAGCGAGAGGGTTGTCCCGCAGCAGTTCCTCTTCCTGTGTGCTGAAGAGCCACTTCCGCATTGTGAGACACGTCCCGGGCACAGCAGACGTGTAGTTCTGAACATAGAGCTTGTGCGGAAACTCATTAGGAGCCAATTTGCGCACTGACAACACAGAAAAAGAGAGATTTTCAGTCCAGTAGACAAACAAACTGTTTTATATAAAATTAAATCTTATAGTTTTACTGAAAATTTTGAAACCATGACTATTTGGCGTGAATACACTTTAAATTCTTTTTTTAATTATTTATCAAAGAATCTGAAAACATTACAGTTTCAACAAATATAAAATAGCTAATGTTTTCAATATAATAATAATAAATATTTCTGAAAATAAATCTTTGACATAACAATGTTAAAATATAATAATGGTAAGGCTTTATTTTAACCATTAATTAATGCTTAACTAACGCATTATTCTGACCCCCTATTCTGAAGTGTTACCATATGTATAAATGGATATTTAAAAATATTTATAGATATTATGTTTATAACTAGCTGCTTTTTAGCATGCATATTTCTAGAATAACACACATTTATAAGGAGTAATTAAGCACATTTTAATGCTTTTTTCTACATGACTTTATTCTATCATCCCTAATCCTAACCCAATACCTAAACTTAACTACCTTACTAACTAGTAATAACCAGCAAATTATGCATTTATTGAGGCAAAGGTGGTACTTAATAGTGAATAAGCGTTCCCTATTTTAATAATTTTAGTCAAATAGACAGACTTTTGAATTGCATCTTTTTAACAAATTAGCTAATCCAGTTCACAAACTAATTCATAAATCATACATTGACTCAATGATCTAGTCTAGTTCAACACACTTACAAACCCAATAAACTTGCTGCTTTACATTTAAATGGCTGGTAAGCAACCACTAGAGTTCCTTTTGAAACCCTCTACCTTCCCCAGCTCCACTTGCTACGGGTTATTTTACATGCTATTCGCGCAGAAGCAGTATATATTAATAATAATGTGCTAGCAATAATCTACAACCACAGCAATAACCAACAGTGATGATTATTACACATTATACATTACATACATTAACACTGCCAATCTTCAGAGAGTTGTCAAGGTTGAACTACTTTAAGTACATATTAGTACCTTTTTAAAACTTTTTCTTTGTATTATGTAAGTCTATGCTTTGCAAATGATTTACACTGAAATGTGTTCATTAACAAGGCCCGGTGTCCTTTATGTGCTAGGTAGCACCTTATCTGAGCTTGCCAGCTGGGTCAAAGCATACTGAAGGTTTGTTTGTTTGATTAAGAAGGAATCACAAAGTGGCAGTTTAATTACTCTTAGAAATTTCATAAACACAGTTGCTTTTGCCTTCATAATGAGGTCAACCCCTCTCCACAGTGAACACCTAAAAGTCCTTTTCAGTCAGAAACTGATTCCAAACATAAAAGCTTGAAGGAAAATGGAACGACTGCTCACCAAACGAGTGGTTTATAACTTCAAAGAGAGCAAAGTAACTGGCCATGATGCTGTCCATCCCAACCTTCACGACAAGAGCCTGAAAAACAGGGGAAAATGATAGTGTTTATGGCTAAGATGAGCTTCTGTTGAGGTCATTTGATATTTGGAAAGTCAGATGGTGGTGTATGATATTTTACCTGGTAGACTTGGTCAGTGGTGCTGTTCTTTCTGACTCTCACCGAGGCTGTGGTTTTATCAGGCAGCGCTATTCGTAGCTCAACGTCACTTACGCCATTGTGGTTCTTTAACACAAGACAAGCGATGAAGCGGCCTTGCTGAGCAAAACTATTTGCGTTTGCACACACATACTATACTTACCTCGTTCGATTCAGACAGGAATTCCTGCATAATGTCACTCTCACCTATGACCCGCACTGAGCACACTGAGACATGTCGACAAAGAGAGAGACAGGATATATATTTACATAGACGTACAAGCTATGAAATGCACCATCACAAAGTCTTTGCAGACAAGCATGCAAAACCACTTCCATTGTGGCTTACTGGAGAGATGAGAAAACAAAAACATCCTCAAAGTATTATAGAAATCTCTTGCTACGAAAAAAAAGTTTGCGTAATCAAAATTAATCACAGTGTAAAATCAGCATAGTCTGACTAAAATAAAAACAATTAAATGCCAAGATCGCCTCCAACAGGAAAAAAAAAAACACAATTAAGACAAATAACACAAAAAATTATTCATGTTTAAAAAAAAAAAAAGTAAATAAAATTAAATATTTAATAAAAAATATATTAATGATTTAAGTATATTATTGTTGTCTTGGCAACTAACTGTACAAGTGAAATTAATGTGCATGAATAAATAATAAATAAATCTGCGTGCAAATCATAAAGGTAACAAAATGTTGATTATTTACATTTCTGTTTGAGATATTTACATTTTTTGTAAAATTAACTTATAAACTTTATTTATAAGAATAACTTGTAAAATGTATTTTTATTAAAACCCATATCTAGATTCAAATAAATTTTTATTTCATATAATATTTGGTTGGCGGAACAATTAGGGCGATAAATATCTATTTTTTATTATTTTTGTGTATTAAATTAATTGGCATTTTATTAAACAGACATATAATTAAGAGCAGAAAGTTGTTGGGAGTGAAATCAAATTGGTGGCACTAAGCGGGTAAATGGGACCAGGACACAATGCAAACAAGACCTGCAATTAATTTTTCAACCCTCACAGATTTTTTTATTATTGTTATCAAAAACAAAGGCAGGAGGTTCATTTGATTTCCTTCACTCTCTGTCCTCTGTCTCACCTCTCTCCAGGTATTCCTCCAACCCCCTCCTGCGAGCGTCCAGCTGCTGTTCAGACAGAGAAAAGGGCCATTTCCCTGGCAGCTTTGGGAAATTATAGCTGGAAAACTCTCTCTTCAGGTTCTGATTAAGTATTGCGAACTCCCTGTAGCGCTTTGAGCACAGCTGTCTGCCCGACATGTACACGTTATACACCTAAGACGGAGAAGCAAGACCACTAAGATCACCAGCTAAACAACAGCCGAAAAGTAAAACTCTTTTTTTTCTTTCTACACGACTCACCACAAACTTCTCTGAGTGCTGTTCCACATGTTTGTATGTGGGGACTGAAATGGGGACGGCCTGCTTGTCGCTGTAGTCAAAATTGGGCTGCACTGAGCTTTCCTCGCCCCCTTCAAGTCCGTCTGCTTCCTGTGCCGGCACAGAGAGTACGGTCAACACCAGCTCCCTCTCTCCAGCCCTGATCAGATCCACCACCTGCTTGTGCGTCGCCCCCTCCACGCTCACCCCGTTACTGCAGGAGAGAAGCAAAACATGTGTCATGTTACTGGGGAGAAATATTTAGATGCATTGATTTTTCATTGAAGTTTTTAAAAGGCATCTCTCTACGTTGTTACAACAAACATTTTCTATTTTCAATACTTTTAAAATGCTATATTTTTATGATGGCAAAGCTGAATTTTCTGTCTTTACTTCAGTCTTTAGTGTAACACGATCCTTCAGAAATCCTTCTAATATGCTGACCAGGTGCTTAAGAAAGATTTCTTATTATCAGTGTAGTCAATATTTGTGTTTGATGACACTAAATGTTTTTATTTTACATGTCTAACTGTGATTTGAATGCATATAAGCAGTTTTAATTGGACATCTGTGCCAAGCGATGAGCACATCAATAATAAACCAATTCAAACATTGCTTCTTCTTTATTAAAACAAAGGTTACTGTCTTTAAACTGGTGTAATAAGCAACTAGCCTATATGAAACGTCTCAGTATTTCAGTTCATAAAGTTTGAGGGTTACTGGTCTCTATTTAGTTATGAAGTAATATTGTATATTCACATGAGCCCACCAACAACGACAGAAAAAGCACATGCCACCTGCCCATCACTTATTACCACCATAACTAATTCATAAACCAGGTGACAGATGGGAGGGAGACCGTATATTTCATGACGGGACATAATGGGGGCAGACAGAGCTGACAGGCCAGCCTTCTACACTACCACTGAAACAAATCCATAAGTGATTTGATTATATTAAACAGGAGAGGGAAATTACAAATCTAAAACTCTTCAGGAATTATTTATTTATATCCCCAATAGGGAAAAACACTATAGTGCATAAGAGGAACCCTTTTTAAAAACATAAGTGAATACTCAGGCTCTCTCATGCCAAGGTGTCATGTTTTAAGCCGATTCCGTATAAAATCACGTGCTTGAAAAGCTGAACAAGCTGAATAAGAAGTCTGGAACAGGAACAAACTGTTGTGTAACATGACATTCACATGATCAGCTAGTTACGGCAATGATTCCCTACTGAAAACTTCCTCGTTTCAGACTGGAAGTACTGCTAGCTGTTAAAGTGAAAACTTGATATAGGCTATTATAAACGCAACACATTCGTTTTCTTTCCTCTCTTAAAGTGCCCCTATTATGGATTTTTGTAAATTAACATTCATGCGGTGTGTAACAGCTCTAAGTAAATTTTTTAAATCCTGCAAAGTTAGACATTTTTAAGTGCACTGTCTATAAAGTCCTCTCAAAAGAAAGAGTCAGCTCTGAATCATAGAAACAAGTCATTTTTAAAACGAATCTCAAGTTGTTTCATGTTGACGTCAACATGAAACATTAGTATGTTGTCCGCCCACTTGCAAATCTTTTCACATTGGTCTGAATGAAACTGCAAATTCATTCTTTGCCACTAGGTGCTGCTTTCAGCCCCGTTCACACCAAGATTGAAGAATAACAGAGTCCACACCACAACTGTAACGATAAAGGCACAGCTAAAACAATAATCGCAGGGTTTCGGAGTTGAAAAAAATATCCATTTTCATGGTAACACTGTACACAAACAGCACAAACACAGCTTTTTCAGGTGGGCTTGACATTTTTTATCGTCAAACGCATTGTTTGGGAGTCTCGGAGCCAATAAGTTAAAAATAAATGCATATTATAAGACAATGTGTGTTCTTTTCAAAGTGTTTTTGACCTTGCATGCAAGTCAACCTGTTGTTGGGGACTCTCAAAACCAAAATATGAACCTTTCATTACCCATAATAGGGGCACTTTATGTTTATATTACTGAACTAAGGACTGGAGAGACACTCAATAAAACGTAAATGGAAAAACAGCTCGATGCTCATAAATAAACTTGGGTTTGTGAACCCACTCCTTCCTCAAAGGAGTTCCTCAGGAAATCAGCCTTGGGCTGATGAAACCGTATTAGGAACATTTCCAGAGAGGAAAAAAATAAATAAATAAAAAGGCCAGTTCGTAACTATTATCCCAAATCACTAGTAAGATTCAAGGTCTACATGCAACATTTAAAGAGACAGCCCAACAAAAATGTTAATGTTTTCATTGTTTACTCCCTTCCTATACGGATCCGTTGTTTGCGTTCAGATCAATGTACATATGTTGCATGCGCTGTTTTCGTATGTGATACACTCCAAGATGGCGCTGTAGGGTGATGCAAATGAATCGTTGAATAAAGTCGTTATTTTGGTTTTCTTCGCACACAAAAGGTATTCTTAAAGCTTTGCAAAATAAAGGTTGAACCAAGGATTGAGATCACATGGATTATTTGGATCCTTGCGGTCTATGGGAGGATCAGAAAGCTCTTAGAATTCATCATAAACATCTCAATTTGTGTTACGAAGAGGTTTTTACAGGTTTGAAAACATGACTACTTACAGTTTTTCAGTTAACTATCACTTAAAGAAAGTAAACTTGACTGAGGCTCAGTACTTTCATGTCTCTGAGAACCCTTTGCATTTCCTTCCTTTCAAGGAGGGGTAAATGTTTTCATGACATTTTCCATGAGTGCAATACGTCAACATGGGATAAAATTAGCAACATCGAACCAG
Organism: Enteromius trimaculatus; assembly: GCA_032361065.1. Lineage (NCBI taxonomy): Eukaryota > Metazoa > Chordata > Actinopteri > Cypriniformes > Cyprinidae > Enteromius > Enteromius trimaculatus. Next base: position 2,859,593 of record JAUMHP010000067.1, read on the forward strand.
ATCATGCTCAATGTGAATAACAGTTTTAAGAGAACAATAAGCGATAAAAGAACTATGAAATAGTTTAGCATAATTTTTACATAGAAAACAGAATAATAATAGAAATACACTTACACTCTCCTGTGCACCGTACAAATGATTTATGTGTTTACATACACATGCCTTGAGTTTATGCAATACACACAAATTAGACGACCACACTGCATCAAGTTCAGGTGATAAGACAGTCAACGGAAAGTGAAGCTCTACAGCACATCCTGCGGCCCTTGTGAAGCTTTATTCAACTACTGATTTTCCCATAAGATAAAACAGTGACCCCAATACGTCTCATTTTTATAATGCTGATCACGTTACCTGTGACACCTCCAATGACTAATTATGGCCAGCAGCATGGCTCTAAACATGCATAATGCAGCTTATGAATTAATATGCAATGTAGAACGTCTGCAAAATATTCATTGAAGGAAGATACTTTCTTAAAACTGTTCTCAAAGGTTCACGCAAATGCACAATGGAGTAGATCCTGCAAATTACACCACCGTAAAATAATATAATATAGTAAAGGGTCGATTATTCAGTCAATGTTTTAAAAGTAATATTATTAGCACTGGCCTATTAATAATATCAGTTATTCTGTGGAATGTCAAAATTTACAGACATGTATTTTCATATATTCTTTGGTAAAGTTTAAGCAAACAGGCTATTATTTGTGGCTGACATAACATGCCAAAAACAAGCAATATAATTCTGAATGTGACATATTTTAATATAGCTTAATTATCGCATCAAGGCTGTATGTGCAAAAGTTAGGATTAGTAGCGCTTTGTTGTAAACAAGTTTTATTTTAGCAAAGGAAGCAACTTGATCATGTCAGTAGAAAAATGTATAATGTTGCCAAAAAAAAAATCTTTACCCAAAATATTCAGTTTTTCTGAACTTTCTGTTGGAAGTCTGCAGTCAAGAAACTTCTTTCAAAAACAAAACAATCCCACTGACCCCAAAAGTGTTAAAGTAGCCATTTTTACACAACATTTAGTAGAATATCAGAAAACAGAAACTGTGAATTATTTTTAAGCTTGTTGTACATGGGACAGTCTAATAAAACATCTCAAAGTGGACAACATTATGGAATATTTAAAACTAAATATCATGTTAAGAGTGTTTCTTGAAACCGATCAATTTTATGTAATATCATATGCTATTATATCTGCACTCCAGCTCCAAATACAAGTACAGTACATTTAAAAACACATATGAACTGAACACTTTTATAGACTGTTTACTTTTTCGAATTATCAATCGTACGCACTTCCCAGACCAACCGACTTTAAAATCAAGCATACTTAGGATGCTAACGCGTCAGGAACTCTAATTATCAGCTGCATCAGTGATAAGAGATCAATATAACAGCATGTAATCATGCAACTGTCATGTATCAACAAGTCACCGAGCGCGAGACTCGTCTGGATTTATGACACATAAGCTTCAATGGAGCCACGCACAATTATTGAATACACCAAACCAATGATCCTGTTGCACAACAACCGTTCAGCGTTTGAGAACTTCCCAGTACGCGCTATCTCTTCAAGACTTACATAATAGCGAATAATCTGTTTATTGTATTAAGCAGGGATGTGTTGGCATGCACGACCACGAAAGCTTAAACAAGTCCACAGATCCCTATGCTAACGTGTAAAAATAACATCAAGCCAATGGTGAGCGGGGTCCAACAGACTGACAACAGAGCAATGCTGATTTATAGACTAAAAGGAGTAATAAAGTGGAAAATTATAGACTTACACCTCTAGTATTCGGTCTCCTTTCACTATACCGGCCCGGTCCGCCGCACCCCCGGGTAACACGGCGCTGACATGCTGGAGAGGAGCGTACAGCTCCCCGTTAATGCTCCGCAGTTGGCCGCCTTCACTCACTTGGCCGCGGACGTTGAATCCGTATCCCGATTCCGACTTTACGATCCGAACCACGCGCGGACCCGAGGTCACCATGGTCGGGGTCTGGCTACCAGAACCGACCATCCCCGTTCCGTTAACGCGGGGCGCCGCTGCGGGCCGAGCAGTCTCATCTCCTTCGACTTCCGCCATCTTTAACTCGGTTTTTTTTTTTTACCCCCTCTCTCCTCCCGTAGGCCTTCAAAACAACAAGCTAGAAATACGCTTGACCCGCCCAACCATCACAAGACTTCTTTCACTTTCCCTCACAGACTATGTCCAGCGTCTTTAGATGGGACCAGACGGCCTCTGGAGCCTGTCAGTTTGTTTTGGTGAATTATGCAAGAGGATATCCAGTAACCATACATTTACAAGGCACAACTGAAAGTTAGCTGCGCAGAAGAAGCGATACAGTTTTAACATAGCTAATTATAAAAAAGTATATTTAGATACCAGAACAGGATGCAATGTAAAAGCGAAGTTGCCATTGATAGTTTTTATTTATTTGTGTAACTTGGTTTCAGACACCTAGTTCATCATTTTTGTAAATTTATCTTAAATAAATATAATATTTATATACTATTTTTAATTGATTAAAGCTGTTGTGTAAACAATTGAACGCAGTAAAACCAAACCTACATACATTCAGACAAATTATAAAATATTATATAAAAATTTTCTTATATTCAGATTTATTATTATTTTCAGAATTTAAAAAGGTTGAACTGTTTTCAGTGCAAGAATTTTTTTCATGTCATTTTTTTCAGTAGTCATAATTGTCATAAAAACATTTATTAAATTAATTATTTTATATATTTATTAATTTAGATTTTTTTTCTGTAACTTTATGTAGTACAACTACATATTGACTTTGTCTAGAAGTTTAATTCAGGAGTAAACTGAAACTAGCCTACTATAGGAATATGTTCCTATATGTTTTATGATCAGTCAGTCATTTATTTCGACCATTTAAATGGCAATGCGTTGGTCAGAAATGATAAAGTGTCGTAAATTACAAACATTTTGACAGCAACATAACTTTGGAAAACGGAACGTGCAAAATATAAGTAATCAACAGTTGGACTTCCTGAATTATAAATCTATAGCGACACCTAGTGTATCTATTTGTTAGCACAGTTCAAATGGTATGACGCGACAGTCCTAGGGTGTACACCGGCTATTTTACTTTATCTTATTTGGTCCATGCAACATAATTTTTATTGTTGCAAATAAAGAAAAATTAAAAAATCTTTTAAAATACTTCATAATATACATCCCACCAAATATTTCTTAAAAAAGAAGTAAGTTTGCTACACATTTTGACTCTGTGTTTTCTGCATTAATAAAACTGAAACTATTCTTCACTTATTCTGGATATGCAATGTTGGCTTGTTTAGCTCAAACATCATTTTAAAAAGGTTTTAAATTAAACCTCAAGATGGTTTTCTTTGTTTTGTTTTGTTTTTTTGAAGGAGATTCAAATGTTTGTTTTGTTATAAATCTAATTTTCTATCTATATAAGTTTTACATACATAAATGCAAATTCTCTAATTGCACGCCTATTTTTTGTTGTGTTTCAATATTTAAAAGCAATTTCAACATCTCATAATTAAAAAGAAATTAGGACCTATTCAATTTGTACAAGCTACAAAATATACTCAATCTGTAATTTATCTTGTGAAGTACGCTCTGCTTCCTTTATATTAATTTATTTTTCTTTCCTTCTATTTTGTGCCTTTTAGATTATTCTCTTCTATTTTACTTGTAATTATTTTCTGTATTATTATTTAACCTCTTATCTGATGCTAAAATACCTGTATTATTTATATATTTGTATATTTATTTGCACTCACTGTTGTTATTTCAAAAGTTCAATAAAATGTCTGCAGATTGCATGCCAATATATTGTAGTCTAGATGCTGTACGAGTCTTCTCTAACCTCTTGTGGCATACAAGGAAACATACAAACAATATTTGAATTTGGGATTATTTGGTTTTAATAACGGTGTGGTTTGCTGTTTGTATTTTATATATTATATATTAGGTATACATCAAATTCTTAACTGAATTGTAGGACAGAAAATGACATGACCACAAATGACTGGTTTCTTTAAACAGAAGCAAGAAATAGTTTCTGGAGCTTTACTTGCTGTGACTAATGACATGTACTGTAACTAAAGAAATGTGAACATTTTTATTCATCTTATGACTCCAAAAATGTCTGAACTGGAAATAATGCGTGCATCACTTCCATTGCGTGTTCCTTTCACAACTTAAAAAAAAAACTAAAACATTTTATTAGATGAACATTCGGTGTGTTCAAAGTGCAGTCCAATAAATTCACTGTACTTCTGTCCCTTACAAACTTCATTAAATATAGTACCACCCTGACTTGGGCTTATTGATTTCTAACTTCCACAACTCTCAAAACAGCCTTGAGTTTACACGCTAACCATTAACAACCTGGAACCCACCCTAGTAAAAGTATTGTGACAATGAGTTAGAGAGAGAGAGAGTGCAAAAACGGCAGGATATGAATTATACTTTGCAAAACTGATAGACATTATAAATATAAAGTTTTGCACACAAAGATGTTTGAACATTTTAAAATGTTATTTTAAAAGAAACAGGTTTTTTTTTTTTTTTAGCACAGATAATTTAAATTTCAAAGAATACTACCTGTCGGCCAAAGAGCGTTAAAACCTGTCATACACACCCACTGTACTTTAACCTGCTAGTCAAAGTAGTTTTAATGGTTCTCATTCGATACTGATGTACACACACAGACACAAACTCAAAAGAAAAGTAAAAAACAATCAGATAGTTTAATAGTCAACGGGATCAACTTTACAGTTCGTCTGCATGGATCTTTTTCCTCTTCATTTCCAGCTCTGTGTCTTCTTTAACTGCATTCTATAGAACGCTTCACAGGCGATGGACAAACCCACAACTAAAGACACAAACTCCTCAAAGTTCACCTCTCCATCTCCATTGGCATCCAAGTCCTTCATAATTCTATCTATGGTAGTCGGATCCTTCTGAGACTGTGGGAAAAACGGGAGTAATAGATTTGAAAATGAAAGAGAGGAGACCAGAAACATATTGCGAGAGCTCCTCACCTTGAGAAACCCAGAGAGCTCGTTCTCCATCAGGGTTCGGAGTTCACGACGGGTCAGTGTGCCGCTCTTGCCCTCTTTTCCAGCGTAGCGGTGGAATACCATGATGAGGGACTCCATGGCAATCTCTAGTTCGGAAGGCATGGCTGCTCACTGTAGAAAGCTAATGTTAACACAACTGATCTTGACAATGCAGTCAAAAAACATTAGAGGGAAGAGCTTACCGTTTGGGTGTCTGAGGGAAGAATTTGAGAAATGCTGGTTATCTCTATCAAGACTTTATATGACCGAGCCCATGGGCAGGAGAAGGTCTTATCAGGGGAAGTTGAGCAATATATTGATTACAGCACAGCATACCTAAGTGTATGAGTTAAGTGGACTTTGTGTGTTCTGTATAGATGGATTGCATGGCTCAATGGTCCACAGTAATGGTAGTAGATGAATCAAGGAAAACTGTACAGTATACAGTACAGGCCAAAAGTTTGGACACAGCTTCTCATTCAATGTGTTTTCTTTATTTTCATACCATTTACATTGGTAGATTCTCACTGAAGGCATCAAAACTATTAATAAACACATGTGGAGTTATGTACTACTGATGACTACTGTTTTGCTGTGCGGAACCGCAGAAGAACTGATACGCATCTTCGGCTGACCAATCAGCAAAAAGGGACGTTTAATTCCCGCCGACATGTAGAAATCGAATATTTAAGCTGTTTCTTTCTTTTTTTTTTTTCCTATCATGGAACCAAAAACAAAACCTTAAGCTGTATTCTCGCTTTTTACTTTTTTTAAACGAAAGAAAAAAAACAAATATTATTATAATATTATAATATTTAAAACAAATAAATATTAACTAAAATACCAAATGATTCTTCTCGGTTTAATCCCAAATTAATTAAACTGCAGTTAAAAATGCATACATATGGTTTTTATATATTAAATATAAAATGTAAAATACTGATATTTGAAATTATTTTAAACATGAAAAAGTGGGAAAAATCGAAATGTGAAAATAAAACCGCCAATAGATGGCTGGAAATCCCTCTTAATAAGTGAGTCATTGTGATTGAACCGAGTCATTCAAACGGTTGATTCATTCAGAAACAAAACACCATCGTGTTGCTCAGAGACGCAAAACAGTGGCTATTTAAATATATTTTTGTTGTAAGCAAAAGAGCAAAGATGAGCAATATTATGTCTAAAAGTCTCTTAATTAACTTTTTGTTTATTGAGCTGTTGTAAAAATTCTCGATCATAGACTATATATCGCGCATCCTTGCGGCTGAGGCGTCTGGAATGGTTTTTAAAACTAGCCTTTTTTTATTTACAAATTATTATTTACAAATTATTAACAAACCCAAAAGATTCTGGGCTTTTAAAAAACATTCAGGGCTGAAGCCCCAGAATCCCCCGCTCCGCCTCTAATCCAGTACCTTCAACATCCTGCAGATGGCGATGTCGCCTTTTCTGCCCAAGAAATTAGCCGCGGTAGATAAAGATGCCGACCTGTTGCAAGAGTATCTGGCTGCAGCCACTGTGGAGCTCCACAGTAGGCGGAAACACGTCACCTCCACGGTAAGCGGAAACAC
>JAUMHP010000067.1:2878241-2890026 GCA_032361065.1 Enteromius trimaculatus
CTCTGTCTGGATCACGGAGATGGAAAGGACGCTTCGCAGCTTTCCAAATGCTCCTGAAGACAGAACGGACCCCTTTCTTCTTCCCTTTTGCAGGTTTTTCTAAAATAAAGAAAATTATTAGTAACCAACAAATCTCTGGCTATACGTTTAATTTAAGAACAAACTTTTATTTGATGCATTTACTACAGAAATGTAAGTTCACAGTCCTGAAATGCTGAGACTATGAGAGTAAAATGAGGCCAAGAACATTTATTTCTCTGTAATAAATGCAGCTACAATAACCAGCTACAGGGCTCGAAAAAATTTCTAAATCCCTGGTAGCCCTTCGGGCCCAAAACAAATTTAAGCAGCCCGAAGAAAAAAAAGAGATTATTTTTAAAATATAATATTTTAAAGGAAACAAAACATCAATTAAAAAAAATGTTCAAACACAAATTACAAAAACTGTATAAAATAGTCAAATTACAATCAACTCAAATATTTGCTTCTAACTGAACAGAAATTTCTCTGCGCTTGTAAGAAGTATTTATACAATACATTTTACGTCATGGAAACTGCAATGTTAAGTCAGATGCGTTGTTGTTGGTGGTGAAATCAGCGACAAAACACATTAGTTTACTAACGACAGTCAGACATGTTTCACAGGATTATAAACGTCACAAACATAGAGAGATATAGAGCACATACTGTAACGTTACGCCCACATAACTCACGCAAACAAAACAACATTAAGGAAAAAACTTAAAAAAAACGTAGAAAAAGTTATGTTAAATGTCGAAGTAACGCTGCATTTTAATGAAACAAGGCTTTGCCGAAGCGCTGTCTACGGGTGATTGTTCGAGCTTTTAGAAAGAAACAGGTCAGCAACATCACTTGATTCATTTACATCAATGTATGTTAATTTCGAGTTAATATCACATTTTATGAATGGCTTACTCACTGAGGAACTAATCGTTGAGCAGTTCGTCATTTTTAATCCGTAATTAGTCTGAAGACATGGTGTTATGATTCACTATTAACTAGTGATTCGGATCATTTTAGCGACTCGTTCGGATCTTTGAGTCTCATTCAACAACATAAACGAATCTTTTTTTTTTTTTTCAGGGTGCAGAGTGTGCTGGAAGATGATGCACAGGGAATGATCGTGGAGCAGGGTGATCACGGAGGGGGGTTGTCCTGTGGTGATGAGTGAAGAAAAGAAACAGAGTTAACATTTTATGCATTAATGTAAACAAAAAGAGCATCACATCATAACACAAATATATTAAAGAATTTAAAACGGTGTTTTCTGTGTGAATGTATTTTAAAATGTAATCTATGCAATAGATGTAATGATGCAGGTCACATGATCCTTTCAGAAGTCATTCTAATCTGCTGATTTATTGATAGAATTGTCAATGTTGGAAACAGTTGTGCAGACAAATATATTTTTTGGACCTTGTGATTTTATTTATTTTTTTCCTCAGTATTCTTTGATGAATAACAAATAAAAAACAACATAACTTTTTACCAAATGATTTATTTCAACTTTTACGATTTTTATTATTACTATTATTACTATAAACACTGACTAACTCGACTAACTCGACTAGAGCTTTAAGCACCCCGGCTACCCTAGTAATCGCATAGCAACACCCTTGATACCTTAGCAACCACAGAGCAACACCCTAGCAACCATCCAGAGTACCTAATCTATCAAAAATGGGTCAATGACATGTTTGCAGACAGTTTAATGATATTCAAGTGTAAGATGAATGCATTTTACAAAACTACAGCTGCATAAATAATGCTGTGGTTTAAAATTAGATAAGTTTAATATAAAAATGTTGGAAAAACCTACAGTAAACTACTTTTAAACACGAAAATAATCCGCCAGAAGGTGGCAGCAAGAGACTTTCTAAACGAGTGAGTTATTTATTCAAATGATTTGATCGTCTCAGGCTAATAGAGAAGATCCCCAGTTTAATACATTTCTGAGTAAAAATTATGCTTTTTTAAATTTTATATTTCTCTAAGGAGCCTTTCGGGCTCTCTGGGGCTCCTCGCACTTTCAGGAAGTGCATGGATGCGGTGCTCTCGTCAGGTGGGTCTGTCATTGAGATCAGCTCACCCTGCCTTCCTTGTAAGTTACACCACCTGAACCTGAGCTACTCCTGACATCTGTCCCAGCTGAAACCATTCATGCTGTAGGATCTCCTCAATAGTTGCTCTCTCAGTCGGACAAAAAGTCAGGCAGCGACTTATCAAATCCTGCAATTCTGTCAAGTTGATCATTGGTTAGTCACGTCCAATATGAAAATAGCACTTTGTGTGTTTAACAATGCAATGTCACTGTGCTATCGGTCGTTTCTTTCTAATTACCTGGAGATACTTCTTCTAGACATTTGCACACCATACTGTACATCATCATGCCCAGAGACCAGACGGTTTTTGCTTCTGCATTCCAGCATGTGCGCGACGTAGGGGCTCAGCGGAGGTTGATTCAGCTGCAGGTTTAGAGCCACTTCTGCAAACAATGGCTTTGGACAGCCAGGCTACAGAAGAGAGAGGATATGACATCACAGTTCACTCGTATTAACAATGGAATTTATTTTAAATTAGAATTTGTGCGTAGATACAGAAAGTTACGTCAACTTACCGTTTCAATATAGCGGTCTGTTTCACACTTGGGGACGAATTTGATGATAACCTGCAAAAAATAAATAATTTAAATAAATAAAGACCTGATCTGAAACATGTTTTGGTGTGAACGTTGATGGATATACAATGATCGTGGTGCGCTTGCGCGAAGCCTAATTTCACTCGGGAGTGAGCCGCGCGGCTCCGCTTCCGAAGATGCAGGTATTCAAAGCGACTCTCTCCGAGCAGACAGGTACGTACCGACATTTAAATCAAGCGGAAGCAGCTTTCCCACCCGGCGAAAACTCCGGTAAAACTACGTTAAAAGTTGGTTGAAAAGTAAGAGGTGAAAAGACGTCATCGTTCCGTCTAGACGCGTTTGTGAGTTGAACAGAGGCTTGTTGGAGTTCATTCTTAACGTGAATTCATGATGGGGCTGTATTTATAATTACTGTCAAAATAAGACCATTCACTAAAACATTTACTGACACATTAAACATATCTTTCACGAAGAGAAACGCTTTCCTGATCACATCTCAAGCCTGCAGTAATATTTTGAAGAAGTACACAAGTAATTGTTTCGTGTGAAATGTAATTTATTCATATGAACTAAGTTTTGATCATCATTTCTCCAGTCTTCAGATATCGTTCTGATATGATTTACCGCTCATGTGAAAATATTAAAAATTATTTTTTGTGGAAACCATGATATTTTTTCAGTTTTCTTCAGATAGATATTTATTTTTACATATTATATGTAATATATAGAGTTTAAATGTATTATTAACAAAACAATGACTAATTATAACCACATTAGAGCAGATTATTAAATACATTCTGTCATGAATTACTCTCATGTCTCTCCAAACCTATAAGACCCTTTTATAAAACACAAGCTAATATCTGAGCTCTGAACCGAACCAATCGAAGCAGCAACGACTCGCTCTGTCTCTCTCTCTTTCTCTTCATTTATAGATATTAGTGTCTAGTTTGTGTGAGACGACTCTTTCTGGTAAGATGATCTTCAGACTCTGTTACTCTTTACTAGGGATGCTCCGATCAGGATTTTTTAGCCTCCGATACCAAGTACCGATTTTCTGTCATGGTGATCGGCCGATACTAATGCCGATTCTGATGCAGAGCACTAAATAATCACAAAAAAATGTATTCATTATATAGTGAACATTTTAATATGCCTTAACATTGGGGTTTATGCATAACACTATGCACATCAGGATACGCTAAGATAGACTCGTGCTACCTCTGCCAAAGCTGGAAACCGGCCTTTATTCCTCTCCCAGAAGTCCAGGGCTTCTGAGGACCTTGAGATAACAGGCTCAGAGAGGTACAGGTTTGAATCACTTTGTTGTGAGCATCACTGTGACTAGTGTTCTTGATGATTTCATTGTGCATCTGCTGTAGAGAACTAGATGGAGGAGCCACAGTTTCTTCAGTTCCAATCTCCTCACTGGGACATCCAGCGCTTCCCCGAGCAGTTTGTGTGCCTCTGCTTTGATCTGATCATCAAAATATCTATCCTTGTACCTTGTTTTGAGAAAGACAAAATAGCCATCATTGCTAAATTTCAATTATATCAGTCTAAAAATTATACAATAGCCTACTATTTAATTTAATACTTTCACACAATACAACACGTTTGTCACAAGCCTTTTTTTTTTAACTTGACATGTTCAGTACCGTAAGTATACCCTGCCTGTGTAAACCCAGCTAAAGTCATTGATGTACATAAAATAATTCTATATAACTACATAATGTTTAAAACGTGAAAATATGAACTTGATTTATTTAATATTGACTAAATACAATTGTTTCACAGATTAAAATCATAAGAAAATTAATAAAAAAGAATTAGCTCGTTATCTCGTGCAATCTCATTTGTATGGACAGGGTCACATACTAAATTTATCATATACACTATATCTAAAATAATCAAGACTTACCTAGGATCAAGGACTGTAGCCACAGCATACACGGATTCTTATCAATGTTGGAGAATCTTCTTACGACAGCTTCTAAAAGTGTTTGTTTTGACTCTCTCTCAAGTATATGCTTCAGGGCACTGATAGATGGGATGACATCAGCCACAGATGATTTTATTGAGCTAACTCTTCAAAAGGTTGGAGAATGGAAACCAAATTTTCAGTTCAGTTGCGAGTATGCTTGGGGCGAATGCTTGAAATGCCCAACAATGCGCCGGCAAATAGCCACAGCATCACGGATGGCCTGCTGTGACAGGACTCCCTCGTGAACCACTAAATGGAGAGTCTGTGCCCTGTTTAAATCTGAAGTAAGTCCCTCAAATACGTTTTGAGAAACAAACTGAAGGTCACGGGAAACCAAACCATTCAGGCATTGCTGCTACCATGACGCTGAAGATCGCTGAAGATCCTGAAACAGAGGAGACCTATTAAAATCTTGCTCTCTGTAACTGTGACATCAAGTACACTGCAGTTATTGTTACAAACGATTTCCATTTTAAATAATTGCTGTTGTCTTTAGCTTTTAATTCAAATAATCATAAAATAGTTTCACTTGTTGCAAAGAAAAGTGTGTCCAGAGCAACATATTAGACTGATTTCCTAAGGATTATAACTGGAGTGATAACGGTGAAAATTGAGTTGTGCCACAGCAATAAAATTATGAAGTATTTTAAAAAATAATTTAATTTCCAATATTTCACATCTTTTATCTTTTTCCTATATTTTGGATCAAATAAACGCATCCTTTAATAGCAGAAAAGACTTCTATATCAAAGTTAGTTTTCATAGTTAAGAATAAATTAAAGACAATGACTATAATTAATCAAATTCATTAGAAATTGTGAAAAGGCAAAAATGTAGTACTTAAGAACGTACATGGACGAAAGGAAAAAAGTATGTTTCTTCTATTTTAATATTTTAAATGCAATGGATTCTTGGGATGAAGCAAAGTTGAATTATCAGCAAACTACATGGTGTTTTTCAAAAATCTAAAAATGTAAATAGTTTTCTGTAAGGGGTAGTTAGGTAGGCAGGGCAATACCGCATACAGTCTGTACAGTAGAAACACCATTACACCTCTGAAGAGACCCCTTGAACCACGAAAACCAATGTGTGTGTTTGTGTAAACGCATATTTTATGGGAGCAGATCTCTTTAGGTGCCACTGATGATGCTTTTAAAGCTTGAGTGGCCACAAATGACATGAACAAGAACATGGGGTGCAAAAATTAGAATAAAGTTTATATTTAAACCTCAATTATGGAACTCATTACATCAGAAATGCATCTCTATTCATACAACCATAAATTGCATCAATATACAAGTTTCATTTAATGCTGTTTTTTTTTGTTTTTTTGACCACAGAAAGTCTACTACCATCCATCAACCAGTTAAAGTCATGTACATTAATTATATTAATGCACATGACTTGGTAAGCCAACAAACAAAAGAGTTTGTTTATGTTAAGGTCTTAATACTATGGCTTCAAAAGAACCATCCTATTGGACACTCAGAAGAAGAGCAAAGGATCAACAACTTCAGTCAATACAGGCAACGGTTTGCGAGAGGGTGCAGAGTAACACCTGCCATGATCAAATTGACGATGAAACATTTATGGACCGTCTCTCTCATGTTGACGAGATTGAAGATGTCAATTTGGCGAGTTTTCCTGATGACAGTGATTCGGATTCTGTGTCTGATTCAGATCCAACTTCCCTAGAAGAAGATTTGGCATCCTGGGCTACTAAAATCACACACGTGGCACTGAATTCACTGCTTAACATCCTACGGCTAAACAGTTTAAATCTGCCAAGAGACTCAAGGACATTGCTAGGAACTGTGCGTGTGAACCCTGAAATACAAAACAAGGCTTGTGGCCAGAAGTGCTGAATTCAGTTGCAGGGTTGCTCCATCAGGATGCTGACATTCTGCACAACATTCACACGTTGGAGCTTCAAGTCAGCATTGATGGTTTGCCCCTCTATAAGAGCTCAGCTACACAGTTCTGGCCCATCTTAGGAACACTGCAAAATATTAAACAAGAGGAACCAGTGACAATAGGTTTATTTTGTGGTACAAGTAAACCCACATCAATATGTGAGTATCTTCAAGACTTCATCTCTGAAGTAAACCAATTCTCTAAAGGATTCGAATTTGAAGGAGTGATGCTATCCTTACAACTCTCATCGATGCTCTGCGATGCACCTGCTCGTGCATTCCCAAAAAATGTTAAAAGGTCACACAGGCTATCATGGATGTGAAAAATGCACACAGGATGGGGTGTACCTAGAAAATAGAATGACGTTTCCAAGAATTGATATGCCTTTAAGAGAGTTTTAGAAACAAGACAGATGCTGATCATCATCATGGTCCATCACCCCTTGAAGAAACACCCCTAGACATGCTCTCTGGTTTTACCTTGGACTACATGCACCTCGTGTGCCTTGTAATAATGAGACGGCTTCAGGATGTCAAAGGCTGTCAGGATTTCAGATAAACACACTGTCAGCAAGACTGATAAATGCTCACAGAAGTGTGCCCACTGAGTTTGCACGGAAACCAAGGGCACTGAAGGAAATTGATGGGTGGAAGGCAGCAGAGTTCAGGCAGTTTTTAGTGTATACTGGGCCTGTAATGATGAAAGATCTCCTTAACACAGAGGTGGGAATCTTCATCCTGTGCAACAACAGTTTGATTGGAGATTACGGTGATTATGCCAATGAGATACTGGCCCTCTTTGTCACTCACTTTGGTCAGTTGTATGGTCCTCAATTCCTGACTCACAATGCACACTGCCTGGTCCATCTTGCAGAAGCATGGCGTCCTGGACTTCAGTGCCTTCAAATACGAGAATCGCCTAAACAAACTCAAAAGACTTCTGTGAAAACCAACTTGCCCTCTGAGTCAAATAATCAAAAGATTCTCTGAAACGCGAAAAACCTCATAAATACACATGCGACTGGTCCTCTACCTGCATCCTTTCATGGGGCGACACAATATAAGCAATTAAGAACAAGCCCTCACACTCTGAAACTGGATCAAGCAAACAGTCACGTTTGCATTAGTGGCGAAGGTGCTAAGCTGCAAAACATAATTTCACTCAGGGATGAAATCTACATAGCTTACAGTACCTTCAAGCACCAGGAATCCTTTTTTGACTATCCACTGTCATCTTCTACACTCGGGATTCATTTAGTGGATGACCTTTCAACAACAGTTGATTTCAGCAAGTTTGAGGAAATAGAGACCTTGTGCCCTATCACGATCAATTTGTTTCAATTCCTCTTTTACATACAGAGTAAATCTTAATCAGCACTGGTTCATAGTTCATGCATTTCAATGAGATAAAAAACAATACAGGTTTCAGGTTTGCGGCGGAAATAAGGGAAAATAAAAATTTACCTAATCGTGAAGTTTGAAGAAGAAGAAGGGACAACTGGACCAGTGGCCAACTGTAAAAAGTCATTCTGTGGTTTGTAGATTTCACTAAATTTAATATGTAAAATTTATTTAACAAAATTAATTCCTTGCTTTTTTTATGCTTTTTTTAATTAAAATGAATTAAAAATAACTGGAATAAAATCTACTCAATTATGTTGTCAAGGATTTAGCTATTGTTTTTGAATAATTCCAAAAAGAGAGAATATTGAATGAATCCAACATGGAGAAAATGAGCAGTTTTCAATTTACAAGCGTTTCCTGTTTCAACGCGCGGTTTAATCAGCTCTAGGAGATTCCCACTGACAACTTGCAGAACTGATCGCTGCTCTTTTTTCATTTCATTAAAAAAAGGTAAGGAATGTCATTTGCTCAGTAAATGAAGACAAATCTGTTGTAAGTAGGTCGAATTGTCTACTTTATGTAATATACAGTAGGTGTCATTAAAAAAATACTAGTTAACGCCTATGAAGCTGATAATCCTTTCATGGAACAATGGAAAACAAGTGATATTGTTTAATAATGGCTTTAGTCAGGATACATAATTTATGTATCTTAAGGCATTTGTTATGTATCTTAACGAATTCTTATTTTTGTGGCGTATATCCGCGTCACGGATTTGGCTACGTGCGTTTGATTAAACTCAAACTAGGGTGTTGCTTATAATATGTTAACATTTTATACCGATTAATTTAAAAATTATTTAGCGCAGCCGTTGAACATCAATGCAGTTCTTCATTTCAATCCCTTACTTTGGCATATTTAAAACAATAATCCATGAATATACATGCAATTTGTTGCACAGCATAGTAGCGTTGGAAATCGAAAATAGATTCAAATTCTGGAATCAGGTGCGTGTTCTAAAATTTCAAATTGTTTAAAACAAAATATTTGTACACATCTGTGAGGAACTGACCTGTTGATCTGTCAGGACCTTCCGCGCTAATGTACAGTAATCACTGGCACACGAGCAATAGAGAAAGCGTGTATGTATTTTATTTTATTTTTTTTAAAATAAAGTCTCTTTAACCTCGTCGTTCCTCAGAGGTAACGTTACACATCCTTTTAGGATCTATGAGTAAAATTGTAAGGAAGCTCTGAACTTAGTTTGTGTCAGTGAAAAAAATAATACATGATCGCTATAAATGTTAAATATTTTGCTATACAAAATTTCATTGGAACTATTATGGAGTTATTAACATTCTACTTATTTCTGGTTGCAGCCAATAATGTTGTATATTAAAAGATTTATATTTTTTCACTCTTGATCAAGTCCTTAGTTTTATGTAGCCTAGTGCAGTTTTATTTTTAAATATTCAGCTCCAACTAATAGAACATAATTAATCAATAAGAATCAGAATTGATAAACAGTATCAAAATTGGAATAAAAAAATTATAATAAACGATAACCAAACCTACAGCGTAGTAAAGTATTGGCTTATATATGATTAAATTATTTAAACCTTAAATGCAAATAAACATTGTAAAATTAAAAAAATGTAAATTTACTCATGTGTTTTTTTAATAGGTGCGATGCAATCTGTAAAGAGCTGTAAAGTCTGTAAATATAACGCAACAACGAGGTGTGACCTCATATGGCATTACAGACTACAACATTGGTCATCTGGAACTCCTCTGGCGTGTCTCCATTTTATTGTCCATGCTCCTTTAAAACTTGGACTGCACATCACACGTCTGTCAAGGTACCGTACACAAGATAAAGATGGGTAGCCAGAAGTAATCCTCTCTCTTAAGTGTCATTTGAAGAGTCACGAAACCATAGAGTGTGTATTTATTGGATGTGCATTTAATACAAATATATATGGGACATTTTTTTAATGTACAACCCCCATTCACTTGAGAATTTTAAGCCAGCTTGATCGTGAGTGATAATTGTGAAGGCAGTGGACCAAGTCAATCAATAGATGCATCAGAAGAAATTATTAGGACAATTGGTTCACTTTTAAAGTTGGAAAGTGTTGCATTGACGAGCTGGTGGAAGAGCTTAACTTAATTTGCATCTTCTGCTCCCGTTTTCAAACAAGTTGTTCATAGAAATGTAGAAAGTAGCAAGGAACAAAGTATTGTGGAGGAACCTTGGAAGAGGCTCTGGGGAGGATGCATCATTTTTTATTTATTTATTTATTTTTTTAGGATGAGCAGTGTTCAGTGACATGACAAGAGAGGTGGTCATCCGCTGCATTATTGAATTCCCTGGGGAACATGCAAGAGACCTCATCAAAGAATTCAAAGCAGTCTCTATTTCAATATACCAGAAGTGTGAAGTCATACACTACCGTTTGGATTCAGTAAGATTTCTAATGTTTTTTTTAAAGAAGTCCCTTAAACTCATCAAGGCTGCATTTATTACCGAAAAAAAAAAAACGGTATTATTGCAAAATGTTATTACGATACAATAATGATTTTTATTTTAATATACTTCATAATTGTCACGAACGGTCGATCGTGCAGTGCGGCAGGCAGGTCAAGAGACGAAGACACGGAATTTCAGAAATGCTGAGATTTAATAATAAACAGAAAAGCTGACGGGGCAGCCAAAAATACAAAGAAAACCACTCACACGTTCTACACACATGACGTTAACACCGAACAACTAGAACGAAAAGACACAGGGCTTAAATACAAGAGAACAGATGACGAGAAAGTGGAGGCAGCTGAAAAACAGGTGAATACAATGAACTAATGAACATAGGACTAAACCAAAATTACCACAGGACGGGGAAGACTAAGACAAGGCTTTGGATGGCAGTGATTGTGACCAAGACAGGAGGTTCCAGTGACATTGTGATTGTTGACAATAAAGCATAAGTTTGTAATTAATCTTTAACATCTGTGTCTTTTATTCATACCTGGAATCATATTTTAATCAAATGTTATTATTAAAGTTAATTAAAAGTAATAATACTTTAATTAATTAAAAAGTAATAAAACTATTAAATAAAACTAAGTAATAAAACTTTAATTTAATTAAAAAGTAATAAAACTATTCCTTTAAGTAGTATTTATTAATGAAAACAATATGTTTGTTTAAATTTTACTTTTTTTATGTGTGCTATTTGCATCTACTTAATTTGAATGGCTAATTTTTAAGGAGCTCATTTGATTAAATCTAACTCAATTCTCAGTTGTAGTTGAATTTAATTAATAATATTGCTTGTAATCTGTTGCCACAATTTTAGATGTAGATGTAGGGTATTATTTCATGCAGATGGCTACTCCTGGTGGCCACCATATAAAGACCTTGACAGCTTGCTGAGGAGTGCACGAGTAAATAATGCTGTAAAATTGTATTTTATCATCATTTGTCCATCATTTAAGCTTTAATAACCAAATGAAGCCATACCTGCATTTTTCCCTAGCATCTTTTCAGACTGTTGCCAACAACTGGAAGAAGGCCAGCTACACATCTGACATAAACTCAGGACCTGAGATTGTAGGAAAAAGGATTCCCAAGTAAGTCACAAAAGAAATGGTTTAACAAATTAAAAATGACATCATTTGTCTCCATGTGTCATCTATGTTTAAAATGATTAAACTGAGGTTTTAAGGGATAATACAAATAAATTGTAATACACTTAGAGTTTTTTCCAGACGCTAGGTCACATCTGCAGAACTCTCCACACAGTGAGCGCAACAGAAGTCCATGTGGGCTAAACTGAGGATCAATTATCATTGTTTTGGCACAAAATGCATTCAATGACTACATCT
>JAUMHP010000067.1:2912265-2924170 GCA_032361065.1 Enteromius trimaculatus
AAAATGAAAATTGTCTTGTATTTCATATTTTAAAATTTTCGTTTTGGATCAAAAATACAAAATTGAAAAGGGGACCCAGTAATTGTTTACACTGGCGTTAAACCTTCCCCGGAGTTTTCAAACTAAAACACGGATTGGGTCTGCAGCGTTTTCTAAAGTGTCCGTTTTGAGGGTGGAAAACGCAGGATAGGCGCGTAAAATGAAAACGCACCTAATGTAAGCGACAGTTTTTGGCTGAACAGATGCAGAGAGAGCTGCGCTGTGGTTGTTCAGTGCAAGTAGTGATTTGAATTGTTGATCCTAATATGCATTTAAACATAATTTAGATTTGCATATAAGGTTAAGTTATTTGCATTTATAATTGTTATATATAAACTTATATAAACGTTGTGATCTCTTTATTTTAGCCCTTATAAATTGCTAAAAAAACAGGCAGTGCTGTTATTAGTCTATTTTCATTTTAAAAATGGAAAAATTAGACAAAAGTATATTAGTTTGCCTGATTATTTTAACAAAAGATTTATGTTGACAGCATACTTGACTCAGCAAGGGAATGTCTGTCCAAGAAAGTGAAAGTCCTATATATTTTATCACAGGTTACGAGGACATGGCTTCCAGGAGTTATTGGACTAAGATTCCTGAATTCTTTTGATTCTTCATCTTCAGTTCAGGAGAATTATGAATCCAATCTGCATGTCAATGATGAGGAAGATGATTAAGTAAATGATTAACTAATTATTTATAAAACATTACTATGCACTCATAAATGATTAATAATTGATATGTTCATTATTTTATGTATGTTTTTTCGATTCAGTTATGTCATATACAGTACATTTAATTAGTTAATGATTACTAATCATTTACAAAACATGACTGCGTTTCATTTTTGTGTATGTTTGCTCACATCAGGTGCACATTGGTTAAAGACTCCATGGCCCAGTTTCACAGACAGGGCTTAGACGAAGCCAGGATTAGGCCATAGTTCAATTAGGACATTTAAGTCATTTTATAAACACGCTTAGAAAAAAACATTACTGGTGTGCATCTTGAGACAAAACAAAGGCACTGATATATTTTAAGATCAATCAGTGCAATTTTATTTCAGTTGAAACAGCTCAGACTTACATTTTAGTCTAGGACTAGGCTTAAGCCTCGTCTGTGAAACCGGGGGTTTATGTTTCAGAGAAGACAGCTGTCTATACCCTGCAGTACACACTCTACACTAACTACACACTACAGTGTTCAGCGCCTGTTATAGATGATGTGCAAACGCATGAACACATCATTTACAACACTTTCTGCATTCCTTAATCTAAAGTGTTAACTGTTCATCACTTGTAAATGTGTTACACATCATTCATAGATACGATTTGTTGATCTTATGCCTTATTGATTCTTGAAGTGGTAATCTACGAATGATGTGTAACATATGTACAAGTGATGAATAGTTTACACTAGGTTAGGGGGATGCAGAAAGTGTTGTAAACGATTTATTCATGCGTTTACACATTGTGTTGATAACTGTTACTTACCTGTTACAAATGATCTGTACATGTATTTAAGGCATTTACAACACTTTCTGCTCCCTCTAATTGCTACATACAAAAAGTAACAATTTATTAAACATTTATGAAACGCCTATTCATGCTTTGATTAGCTAATGATTAACTAATCAAATGTAAATGACTTACATACATACAATAATTAACATATCACTTTTTAATCATTTATGAATGCATAGTCATGTTACAAAAATAATTAATCATTTACTAATCACTAGTAAATGACTTGTAATGGAATTTAAAAAGCATACACAAAATGTTAATATATCACTTGCTAATCATTTATGAATGTTTTGTAAATGATTAGTTCATCATTAACTAACCACTTACATGACTTACAACTGAACGTTATTATAAAGTGTTACCAGTATTTTTGTTTATTTGAATTCTTTTATATTTGTATAGAGAATTTTAGTCCCTTTCATAGTGTTAAATTAGATTTATTAACCTGAATTGAATGTTTTATATTTTGTAATTAATAAATACATTGATTTTAAATCCCTTTGACTACTGTACATTTTTTGACAATTCAGACATTAGTTATGTGGTGACTGCATCCATTTCAGATGTACATTATAAGTTATAGTAGCTGAAAAGTAGTGAAACAGATTTATTGTTGTAGATTAATAGTGCGGGCCCTGTGTGGGCTTGGTGAGGGCTTCCTGGGGGCTAAATGAGGGCTGCCCGTGCAGGGCCAGCGCTAAGGGGCCAACGTTTTGCCAATGAGCAAATTCTCATGGGCCCTGCACAGGCAGCCCGCTGGGGGCCCTTAGGCTAGCCCTAAGTGGATCCGTAAAGGGCCAGTGCTGGCTTGTTTGCAAAGATTCTAGTCCTCCTTCTCTCTCCCACTCTTTTCCCCCACCAACGTGTCTTCCCTGATCTATTTGCCATTTAGATTACAGTTATTGTTCAAGTAATTACTATTTAATTGCATAATAAATATCCTGCTAAAATGTTCTATATAATTAGTGCAGAAATAGACAGAATTTGCCATTGTTCTGACTTCAATGTGCTTTTATCAGTTTTAAAGCAGTGTGTTAGCATTTGAAATATGAACTGCAGATTTTGCATCTCTCCATTGTCTGACACACCTATTTCAGGTCTTGGAGTATCTACAAATAAGCTGATGAGCTAAATCAGGAGTGTTTGATTAAGGAGACATGGAAAACATGCAGTGTTGGGGGGCCTCCAGGAACGTGGTTGGAAACCACTGATATAGTGTTTTGCACGTGGTGAAGTATGAATGACAAAAGTGGAAAATGTGGTCAGTGAATGTATTTTGTGTGAAAGCAGTGAAAAAATATTCACAGTTTAGTCTGCATAGACTTCTGTATCGAAAATTTGTTTTGAAAATGTGGCTTTAGTGCTTGTGAGCAATTGCAAAACAAAACTGTAAACATATCAGCTTTTATTTATACTTCACATTAAACCCGTCTGGACTGATGTCGACTATCTAAAATGACATAATGAGATACTCACTGTGTTTCTCTCTTGATGTTGTTTACTTCCTCATGGCTTCTTCTTCTTTTTGTAGGGTTTAATGGAAGATGGCAAACCAACTTAAAGGTGCATTTCCGCCACCTACTGGAAAGGAGTGTGGAACACTTGATGGTTGGATTGAAAGTGCTAATCTACTTTCTTTAGTAAGGATGATGGGAGAAAAGGAGGTAGAGAAAGACAGAGATAATAATAATAATAATAATAATAATATATATATATATATATATATATTTATTACAAATAATAAATAAATAATTTATACTCTTTCATTAATGTGTGTACATTCACACGTAAATCAACATAATTCTAAATTCTATTAATCAGACCAGTCTTTTAGATTTTCCATTTTCATGTTTTCCTATTTTATATAATGATTTATTTAAGAAACAATGCCCTATACACATTCTAGTGATCATTGCATCTTCCTTACTATTTCCAACACTTTTCCTTATTTTTCCAGCTTTTTCTTGTATCTTGTATAAATGTCTCCCGGTTGATTCACACTCTCATTCCTTTTGCCATCTTTTCCCTATTTTGCATGCTTTCATACTATTCACTTCTGATTTGCTAAATGTAACCTTGACTCCGACTTTTTAAAAGCCATTTTAGCCAGTTCATCTGCCTTCTCATTTCCTTTAACTCCTATGTGTGATGGAATCAGTGGCGGCTGCTGGTCTGTCAAATAGGGGAAGCTTATTTTCGGCCTACATCATAAAATTGTCTATTTATTTAAGAAAAGATGATGCCAACCCCACAGAGGACTTCAGATGATGCCAACCCTGAAACAACACACAGCACTAATGAACTCTGCTACTAATTTATAATGTTTCTTGTCTGTTCGATTACGTCATTAATTGATCTTTACCTCACTTCTGCGCCATATGTACATGTACAAACTACTATTACATATACTGTAAAACATTACTTTGGTGTAAAGCTGCTTTGTAATAATATGTATGAATTGAATTGAATGTTAGTATTAATAAATAAAAAAAAATCTAAGAAATTCTCTTTTTTATTGTATTTTTGCCGTATCGAAAACATACCGAACTGTGACACTACTGTATCGTATCGAACCGAACCGTGATTTTTTGTGAACCATTACACCCCTATCAATGACGTCTCTTAATTCAATAATGAAATGCCTTTACTTGAATATTGAGAGTTTAATCTTGTTGTTATACATTACTGACACTCTATTCTCCAATTTGATACTGTAAAGTAAAGTAAACCTCAACAGATTTCCCATGCTCATGAAGTAGGGAGTGAAGGGACCATGTAAATTGGAACAGTTTATGCATAGAGCTGTTTTAATGTGCTGGTTATCTGAATCAAATGTGTTAAATAAGAGAGACAAAAAAATCACATGCCCACCACAGAACATTAGCTGTGTCTGATTTTGTTTTCTAAATGAAAATGTATTATGTGTTTCTGATGCATATTCATGCATGCATGACCTCAGAGTTGTTCTGCATCCTCCATCAAAAGCTGTAATTTGTTCAAAAGAACTTTTAAAGTTAAGTTAAAGTTAAGTTAAAATGAGTTTGGTTCCTTTCCCTGCAACAACTCACCACTGATTGATTGATTGAATTGAATTTAATGCTAGATTCCCAATTCATTTATTATTCTAATGATATACATTAATGGTGAGTGTCACACTAAGCAATCACTGGTACCTCTCTCCTTGTGAGTGCAGATGAAGGCAGCAGGTTCTCGTGAAGTTTTTCATCCTGTTTCCTCTCATGGCTCAGTAAAAGAGATTTTCTTCTCCGTTGCTTCATGTTCTGTTCCAATAGCAGTTTAGCCACAATCTCCATTTGCCCCACTTTCTGTGTGTCCTCAAATTCCCTTCAGTGTAAAAAGGATAACAGATATGAGAGAGATGTAAAAGCAGAAAGTATTTTTTTAAAAGTGTATTTGATTACACATATTTATTTTAAACTCTCACGCAATTTTCTTGTTGAAGCACTCCTGCAGTCTCTGTCTGTGAATGATCTCAGTGCTGTTCAACCCTTTGGCCTCCAGCGACTCTCTCAAGTTTTGCTCTTGCTCTCTCTGCTTCTGTTCATGGGCTTTCTGTCGTTGTTTTCTAGCATACATAGTTTCCTAAGTATAAAGAGAAGATCAATAAATGGCTTAGACTGGAAAATACATTATTGGTGGAATATACACAAATACACTGCAGCTAAATCTGATTGTTAATTCAACTGTGTCTGTCTGATATTCACAGTTAAATAACTAAGTCTTGACTTAGTCGAGTTGGCAGAACTTGGCAACAATGGCAAACAAGAACTAGATAATAAAGTTTGTAGGCAAACTTTAAGTTGGCTTGAAAAAGCCTAGCTAGAAAGTGTAAAGTAGTTTAGAAATCATGCTAGTAACATGAGTTTAGTTTAAGTTTTCAGTCTAAAAAGTTAGAATTACAAAGATTACAAAGTCAGATTATAGATAGACAGATGATTAGCATGTTTCTAGCATGATTAGCAAGTTACTAGCATATATTACTAGCATGATTATCAAGTTTATTAGCATGTTGCTAGCATGTTGCTAGCATTATTAACAAGTTACTAGCATGATTAGCATGTTACCAACATTTTCTAGCATAATTAGCAAGTTACTAGCATGTTGCTAGCATGATTAGCAAGTTGCTAGCATGTTGTTAGCATGAATTTCTTCTGAGGGTACGCGCACTTCTCAATTTTTATTTTTATTTTTTTTGTGGCCAGAGTCATTGAGTTGATCATAGCCAGTGTTTGATTTTAATTTAGCCTTAGCAAATCATCACAACATGCCTAAAATAAAATCTATAGCCTAGATATAAAACAGTGCAAGCATATCACAATGTTAGTTTAAATGTTTAACCTATCAGTGTTTGATGCATCCTGAAGCTGAAGCGCGCTCTGCAGGACTTGGAGGCGCCAGTGTCATTACTTGAATATAAATTTATAAATCTATAGAAAGCTTTAAATTACTACTAAACTAAATTAATGAACTAATTAATTGAACAAACTGAACAAATTAAGTGTAATAGTTTCTACCTCAGGAAAGTGTACATAGCATTTTATGTTTCTATTTGGCATAATATTTGCAAAAAACTGATAAATTCATAATGCCATGGCTGGTTCAGTCAACAGAAATACGGGACACAGGTCAGTCTGCAAGCGCCACTTTCCTACACTTTCTTAAGAGCATAACCAGGCATCTCCTCAACTTCCCTCACAGGCAAACGCACACAAGAAATAAGTTACTGTGTCTGTCTGCCTGATTAAAAAACGCATTTCAAACACTTTTAGAGAATGTAGTAAATATTTTTATCAGTAATGATTTATTTTTCTCATCCACCCGTTACCCACCCGCAATTAATCAAAATGTTTTTTTATTACCCACCCAGCTGACTCGCAGATATAACCGCCACCCACGCATCACTAATGTACATTAGAGGATGGATACCCGAGCCCGACAGTACCCGACGGGCCGGGCCAGGTTCGGACAGATATTTAGAAAGGATGCTCGGGTTCGGGTCGGACTCGGTCACATCAGCGTGAATGTGCGCCTGTGTTATAACGGCGCTTTTTGCCCCGTGTGCGCTGATGCTCAGATCTGTTGACATTTCCGAACACCTTCCTACAGTTGCTTAATAAAAGCGGGCTTTCCACACAAAAAAAAAGAGCATGAGACACTAGTATGAGAAAAAAATTAGATTGTGCTGGAATCGGGCTCGATTATGTTAGAGGGTTACTGCTCTGTAGGACACGGACTGGGCTCAGACAGAAAAAATGCGGCCCAATTTGCACTCTAATGTACATACACTGTGGTTACTATGCAAGTACACAGGAATACGCCTTATTCAGCCCATTGCCATTTTAATTGGAAAACGAGACTATGAGGGATAACAGGCTAGTAGCAGACCAGCAGTGTTCGCTATGGTGTATTGTTGTGTACCCCAATGTCGATCATTTAGCCATAAATAAAGCCTTAATAAAGCGATAACACATCGTTTCACACATTCTGAACTTTTTATACTTCATCCGCCCAGACGGTATATACTGATAGGAGATAATGGCGACAGCATTTAAGGTGTAAAGTAAACTCACATAGAACCACTTAATAAGAGAGGAAAACTTAAACGCTCTTATTTTTCCTCATAAGGGTAAGAGTATAGCCTACCATTCGGAACTGCAAAGAGTTTTATTTGTGTGCATAGTACAACCCAATCCCACGGCAGTTTGTGACTAAATCACAACATTTAATTTGATCTATTTATTCGTGGCAGGGAAACGTTCATTTTGTTATTTTCATAAGTCCAGCACGTTTTTGAAACTAAGATTTCATTGGGTGCATCTTAGCTAAAAAAAAACATGCTGGACTGGAAAATAATGAAATAATGTGTCCCTGTCACGAAAAAATACAGTGAGACTGGGTAGCATTTTCATGGGTTTTCTACAATGTATTTCAGTAACAGACATCTTTTACCATATATTACATTTCTTTAAATGTACAAATCCCACAGAACCTTTGAGATAACATAAGTACACAACTGCATGAACACTGCAAGTGTTTTTGGATATTTTATTACAAAAATCGTACATATTGTGCCTTTAAGCTATCCGGGATCCTTTTAAGGCATTACACACATTTAAGGTTTGTGCTTGCACAGACATCCCAACTGAACAAACAACACCTGCGACTGACTGAGTACCTGGCTTGCAGCAAAACTGGCTTTGAGTGCCATCACTGCTGTCTGCCTCTTCTTTATTAGCTCCTTCCTCCTCTCTTCTGCCTCTGCCTCTTTCTGTTTCATCCTACAACACAAGAGCTCATAAATTATATGTGTCATTCTTATCAATACACCATAGTAGATTTTATACTGGCAACTGATATGAAAGCAGAATAATAAAGTTGTAATGTATCTACCTCTGAAACGTTTGTTTGAGGTAAACAGCCGCTCTGCGATGGCTAGCAAGAGCCTGTTGATGTTGCTTCCTCTGAACATCCAACTCCAATTGCAAAGCCTTGTTATGTTCTCTGTCACATAGAAGATCACACAAACAACTTTGTTGTCTGAAAAATTATTTTTCCATTAAATTAGAAATGTTTTTAGGTGGTGTTTGCCCGCAACACTACTGGTGCCTGATGCCAGGTTCTGGCCATTCTCCTTGTTGGAAATAGGTTAGACTTTTTAGTTTGTGTGAACTTAAAATAAGTAATCTGCCCAGATCATTTTGAGTCAGAGGAGACAAGATTAGTTTTTGTTTTTTAATTCAATTGTTGTTTTGCCAAAGATATTTAACAAAATTAATAAAAGCTTCCTATATAAAATAATTTCCTTTTTTAATTGCTTTAAGGCACTTTGGTGTTTGCTGTAAATGTACATTTGTTCACATAGCCTCCTATGAAAATCTGTGCAATGTTTTGTCTGTTTAATTGTACTTTCCACAATTAAAGTCTGAAGGTGACACTGAAGGCTAGGTTATTTGTCTTTGTTCAAAGAAAACTGTGGATGTGATGAAATCTTTGTGTAATTGTGTGACATTTCACATTAAATTTACATTTTGTCATGTTGTGCTTTTTGTCTACGTTCTTTGATAATATTCTTCTCTCGTTGGAATCGGAGCATTTGTTCCTTCTCGTCCTGAGACTGGACGTTCTTCTCCTCCAGCTCAAGCTCTTGACGCAGAGACGAGAAGCGACTCAGTTCTACTTCCACCTGACACAGCTCCAGCCTGAAAAGAAGGGCCGATTACAATCTACATCCCCAACAACAGTATCCACAACCTGAATTCCTGGAAATGCTGGAAATTTGTATAAAATAAAAACGAAAAGAATTTCAAATTAGATGAGCCAAAATTGTATTTACAATAGAACATAAATAACATAAATGTTTAAACTGAGAAATTAAACAATTTGAATATATTATATGTCAGTATATTAGATCCATGCATTCGTTCCTAAACTTTTGACTGGATGTCAGAGTTTGGGTACTTGGACTAAGTACAGACAATCCAAGTCATATTTAATATAAAATATAAAAAACAAATACGTAACAACAAAATTAAAATGAATATACGTTAGCCCTCTGGGGTCGAACCCCACACCAGTGTTTTTTACTATCCACGCTAAATGTTCCCAGAGACTTTGTTTTTGATAACCTTCAGAGACTAGGTTTAAGAATAGATCTTCAGGATAGGAACTGAACACTTTCTACTGTTTGTGTCCTCTCTCTGAATCCGTTTAGGACAGAGCAACACATCCCTGTACATCTTCCTGTACAATTCATAATGAGAATAATTGATAAATCTGCTGTTGTCAACAAAAAGAAGCACTGAGGTCTGCATTTTTCTGCCAAAATAAAATCTGAGAAAAAATAAAAGCTCCATCAACATTCATAAATGTTAGTATTGTAATTATTATATTATTTAGATCTATAATATTTGATTTATTGATTATATTTGTTGAGTACATGCCTCAAAAAAAGTCCAAAAATATTCATTTTACTTATTAATTGTAAGTTAACTTGTGCTTTGTTGGTATAATGTCTATGTAAATATTCTTAAATTGTTTTTTTTTTTTTTACATTTATTTATTTTTTATTTATGAAAAGCAGGACAAAACAGTAAAAAGCACATTTTTGCTTTTTTAATTCATGCAGTGGTGAAAAATACTAGGTAAGGGTAATCAGCCTTCAGTTTTCTGTTGAGTGTTTCATTTTCAGCTTCAGGGAAGAATATTTATTTCAGTGCATCCCTAATTCACGGGATGATGAACATACAGTCACTTTGTGGTATAGTCCTATGGTAACACGAAGGTCACACGAAGCACACCTATGCTGCATATCTAAGCACTGCACACAAGGTCCATTAGATGTCACATATGCCACTGCAAAGGGGGTCGGACACAAGATTAGCACTGCAGAATTTGACCCGAAATTATTATAAATAATAACTTCACCCAGATTTTCTGTTGTGTATCTTTCAGCAAAACACTCGTCTTTGGCTTGAATTAAGTTTATATTATAGAAAGCTATAATAAATGTAAAATCATGCTTTCACTTTCTTTTTGGTATGATTTGTAAAACACCGAACTTCAAACTACAACTTTGTTCATTCTTGAAGAGAACTTTCAAGTGTTTGGTAAATAGACTGTCTGAGCTTTGATGTTTTTTTTTTTTAATCAATTCAGAAATTGCTAAATAAAAAGTAAAATTTCTTCCAAGAAACTACTACACTTTCAGAAGTTACTGCCGGAGAAGCTGACAATAAGGTAACAGTATATGGATATGGTATGTTGCTTATTAACATATTGGCTGTCCATTAGTATTTTCCATGAACATATTCTAAATCACTAATCCTTGCAATACCTAAATTTAACAACTACCTTACTCACTATTAATAAGCAGCAAATTAGGAGTTTACTGAAGCAAACAGGCCTATATCAAGACAAAAATGCAATTCATCAAGTTCCAGAAAATACTGTATAGCATTACTGTAGATATAAAACTCACTCATGTTCTCTCAAGACCATGGCTAAATGAGCACCTAGATCTTCTTCCGCCTGCAGCTCAGCGCACATACGCTTGTGTTGAGCCCGGAGCCGAAACAGTGCCACACTGCACAGAATAATGAGTTAGAGACATAGAGCAATTCATCTTCTATAGACCTTTGTTCTCAAATTACCTCTGTGAGATTCACTTTTTTTTTTTTTACCTGTTCTCAGATTGTGTCTCTCTGTGCATGTCCACCTCAACCTTGTCTCTCAATTCCTCCAGGTTAGTAACATGAACTTGAAATGCTTTTAGTTCCTCCCTGGAAGAGGACACATTTGGTACAAACTCAGTTTTCCAGATACATTTATGTTTTGATTGTGACGTTTTATTCAGCAGCTAAAAACAATAGCATTATACGACTTAACTAACTAAAGATCTTCTGTTTATTATAAGCTTATAGTTTAAATTCTCAAGCATGTGATTGCAGGATTGATTCTGATTGGCTGTCAATGTTTCTATCGTTCATCAGCTGGAAAAAATTGTTCTGAAAATGATTCCCAATTTATCGTTCTCATGCTTGGTGTGAACGGGAGACTATTAAGGTTAGTCTGGTTAATTTTAGATTTGGTTGGTTTTTGTATAACCCTACACAAACGCTTGTTTCAAGACTTAAACATTTCACACACTGCAGAAATCTTAAGCCTTTTCTCTCTCTCTCTCGTTTTTGTTTATGTTTTTCTCAAGCTCAGTCCACCTATATAACAGCTCTTCTATGGCATGTGTTCACACCATGCTGTATTTTTGAAAACACAGTGTGGGAGATGTTTTAAAAAACATCCTGTTCCAGGAAGAGCCACATTGTAACAAGCACATCACAGACC
Organism: Enteromius trimaculatus; assembly: GCA_032361065.1. Lineage (NCBI taxonomy): Eukaryota > Metazoa > Chordata > Actinopteri > Cypriniformes > Cyprinidae > Enteromius > Enteromius trimaculatus. The sequence goes on from JAUMHP010000067.1 coordinate 2,923,695, forward strand.
TGGCCTGTAGCACATCCAGCTTCTTCTGTTGGTAAAAGATGTCCAGTTGATCCAGAATTTTTTGTAGCCTGAACATGCGCATCTTGTCAGTGTTTTTCTTTTCTACAATGTTGTCACTTCCATCTTCACAATCGCTCACTTCCCTTTAAGCAGACAAGAGATTTACACCATTGCTCAAAAGTCTAAAAATAGATCAAAACTACAAATATTGTAAATGTTTATGTAAATATATGAAGAGTTGCAAAAGTCTTAGGCCACTAGTGTTTTCAGCAACAAAAAAGGTTTTAAGCAGGTTATTTCTATCTTTTGCGGTAGCGTGTCAGATAGAAATATCAGTTCACATTTCCCAACATTATTTTAGTCATTAATTGTAATAAAGCAGTGAGATTATTGTCTGAGAGCAGCCAGTGCTCCACACAGAGATCTGATCTGATCATCATCAGTCTGTCTGGAGTCACATGAAGAAACAGAACAAA